>ML798229.1:128098-186428 GCA_009831015.1 Picea engelmannii | reverse complement strand
CTCAGTTATATTTCCAACAATGGTTGTGAAACTGGTTTCTTGGGACGGATGTTCCAACCAACCATATACGTTTTGTTCCAAATATCAACAACAATTCACCCTCGAGCTGGAGCTAGAAATCCAAAAAAGAGGGTGGTCTCTCATTGTCGACTCACAACTCAGAAAACCCACAACCCATTGATATTCTCCTACAACCATCCTGATTTTCCACCATCTCTCTTCCTCTCAACTTGTCTAACCAAAGGAATGTACCCCTTCACTGATCTCATTCCCTTGTTCATCCCATTTGGTTATCAGGGTCTCTCTGGCACAGGTAACCAGGAATATCTCAACTCGGAACTCAAGGTATATTGCTGCCAAAAACAAATACCAACAAATAATAGAAAACACGTGTTGTTATAGTGCAACTCACTAAGGAGTTCACTCTTCAAGCCTAACAACCTAACTCTTCAATATTCAACTCCAAAACACTCCAAATACGCTATGGCATGCTCTAGAATTTTCCCTCCATGAATGCACCACCTCCAAGCTCTCTTTCTTTCTCTCTACTTGCTCCTCATGCACAAAAACACAATGTCTAAATATGTTATCCCAACCCATATGAATTTCCTCCCTTTGTCTTGTCTTTCTTGACTCACACACTTTTCCAAGATGATTGTACTCAGCCCCCATGTTCTCAATAACTATGGGATATGACTTTTGACACCCACCCTCTTACATCTATTCAATGATTAGCTTTGGGAACACTCAATGAGAAATTAGAAGGTTCATATATCACTAGAAAATTTAGGAAAATGGGTTGAATTAATATACATGGGTAATTCTCACTTGGACACCTCTTAGGAATTTTCTTAGACCCTCCTCTCTCTTGTGGATTAATTTATCCCCCATCTTTGTCCATGTCCCCTTATCAGTTGGCATCACATTTTATTATTAAAACATGAAAATACAATTCGCATATTACATCGCTTGGCCATAGCCACACATTATATCTACATTAAGCATTAATTAAATGGGGGATTATAGTAGGGATGTTACATATTGAAGAAAATGTGGCTTTGTCATTATCCATATGATAAGATGCTACAGAATTAATAAGCCACTCATCAAAAAAAGAAGTAGAAATTGCATTTCCATTAGAATAAGAGTTAGAAGAAGAAGAATCAATATTGATATTGTGATTATTCATAGATTCTTCTAAAGCTTCCATATTCTTAAACCATTTGGACTCCACATGACCATATTTCCCAAAAAAAGTTGCAATTTCTATTAGTCTTCTTACTTTTATATTTTTCTCCATTGTCACCATTAGGAGCAGAATCTGCCTAAGAGGGTTTGGGACCCTTGCTTTGCTTATTGTTTTGGTGAGGGTGTTACTTCTTGAGATTCTTGGATTTATCTTTTTGTTGAGATACTAAGGGTTTTTTGGAGGTACCTACAATGTTGATCACTCCAAGTTTCACAAGTTTATCTTTCTCTTTAATCAAAGCATCACAAAAAGACTCAAGAAAGGGATTTTGGTAAGCACTCCCTAGAGCTTCTCTAATAGCATAAAAGGTAGATACAAACATATAATATCAAATACCAAGCTTAGAAAGAATAACATATATGCATAGGTCTTCCTTCATATATATATTTTTTGTCTATACATAAAATTCTAAGTGTTTTGAACTTAGATAAATAATCTTCAATGCAAGGAAAATCATTATGAATTAAATTCATTAATTTATTTTCTATTTGGTGGGATTGAATAATATTTTGTTTACCCAACACAACTTCAACCGTTTCCCCAGATTTATCTGGGCTATCAATTCCTTAAAGGAGAAATATTAAATCAAGAGAGATGAACATTCAATTTAGTCCACGTGCTTCGTCATTTTTATCATCCCATTTGATTTTTTTTTCTTCATCAGTGGGTTCTTGTTCTTTTCCCAAGGTAATCAAATAAAATCATTTACTTATTAATACATTCTCCATATGGGATTTCCATGAAAAGTAGTTGCTACTAGTAAGAAAAGGATCACTAGAAGAAGCCATATTAAATATTCAAATAATATGGATTTAAATCTAAAACTAATGATCTAGATAGAAAGCTCTTGAAAAAATAGGTTGTTTAAAAAATGACACTTAAAACAGACTTCGGATGTGAAAGTTATACCCTTTTGAAAAAAATGCATAAATGGTAACCAAAGAGCCACTTGGAAAGTAGAATATGGTCCACGTGGTGATGCTCCTCCTAAATGTGCCTATAAGATCACTTTTAAACAAGTTACTTATGAAGTGATCCAATTTTATGGAATAAGTGGGAATCACTTTTACAATGAAATACTTTGTAAATGAAAGGTTCATGCAAAAAATAAATTAAAATAAAACATTAAATTTATTTAATAGTGATTCACTTTTATGATTAAGTGAAATGCACTTTACAATGAATACATGAACTTTTCAAGAAAAAGTAACAAAAAAGAGACTTGAACTCAAGACCTCTTACTAAGTAAATTAAATTTCAACCAAGGGAGCTAGTGCAAAACACATTATAGTCTTAAGGAGGATTGCGGGTGTTATTGTGGAAAATGGCCTTGGAGTGTGTTATCAATCAAAACTTATTTCATGCATTCACACACAAAAAAAAAATCATTTCTCGATGACAATGTAATGCTCATATATTTCTAAACATCATTAAGCTTCCTAAACATTTCTATTTCGTAAACTGAAACAATAACTTCTTAACATAATAGTGATTCTCATGACAGCAACTTAGATTTAGCACTAAATACTAATTTCATGACAGAAAGAAACAATTTCATAACTTAACAAGTACCTGGATCTGATGCTAATTTATGTTCCCTCTTTGCCTTGCTTCTTCCCTTCTGCTCCCTGCTACACAGATCAACCCTGCCACAAACAGGAAAATAACTGCCCAAAACTACTGTCCTCCCTACCAACTAGGAAAACTACCTAGCTCTAGGATATCTACGGATATCCTGGCCCTCCGTGCCCAAAACCTCCAGCAACTCAATGCCACCCTGATCAAGAGCCATAGACCACAAAATACAATAGTGCCCAGAAAATCGTTGCTCACAGCAAAACACAGACCACAGCATCCATTCTGTCCCCTCACGTCGAATGGTGCGCACATCCCCCTCTTCCTGTCCCTTATTCCTCCCTGCCGACTCACGCATTTACTTCACAACCACCCTTCGTCCCTCGTCCTTCGTCATGAGTTAATGTTTTATCTTCTCGGGATCCATGGCTATCCCTCTCTGCATACACCACCATTTTATATCATTTTTCATTGATCTTTTAATTTTATTTCACAGGTCATTAAATGTGATCTGTAGTTTGAATTATTACTCAGTTAACCATAATTAATTTCTGTTAATTAATTTTACTTTATAATCTTAAGCATGTATCCAATTAGGGTCGTTACAGACAACAAGGGTTATGTCTCAGTTAGCTTACCGACAAAATGCAAATTTTCCCTATGTTTCCAATTTATCGATATCACACAAAGCGCATGATAAAGAACATACATAGACAAGAAAACCCTTTCCGCTCTATTTCTGATTTGTCGATATTGTACAAAGTGAAGGGAAAAGATCGTATGTATATTGAAAAGAGCAACAACCCAGAAATAAAAAAATAAAAAAATAAAAAAATAAAACTGAAATGTTATCTCTGTAAAAATTTAAAAGTGATTATTCAAGATTTATACCTCTAGATCTGACTGAAATGGTCGTATCTTGAGAAAATAAAAATATTTTTGACTGAAACAAAAAATGTTCCTAACTGAAATGAGTGCTCTGGATCCAATGGAATAGTCCTCTTACCCCATAAATGTACGAAAAATCCAGAAAATAGAGATGTGGCAACATGGCTTCAAGATCTCGATCTAAAATGTGAGCGGGTCATCGAATGTCCTTTGATACCATGTTTGAAAACACGGATATTCCAACATAGGATGAAAACGATTAGTAACCACTCACACAACCATATAAAATATCAACACATCGATGTTTTTACGTGGTAAAACCCTTTTGGGGAAACATCCACAACCCCATCCAACGCGACCACTTGGAGAAATTTATTAATGCAAAAGAAAAAATTTACAAGAGAGTTTCTCACAATCAATCATCGACAAATGACCCTTCATTCTCTTTAAACAGAGATCATGGACCAATCATGTGTTAAGACATGGATCAATGTAGTCATTAATATCCAGGAGAATATGAGTTATCGGATCACTCTATGTCAGGAACATATCATGACCATCGTATTACATAACTACAAATGCATACTAATGAATGCTAAAGAAACACACATTTACCTAACGACACATTATACCAATTTGAAATCAACTAAATCCTAAGTGTCTAAATATCCTAATAGCATCATGTTGTCTTAGAATTCCATATAAGGCATTTATATTTCTTGATGAAGAAGGAAAATAGAGCTTGGTGAAATGAATTCCAAGATCCATTTCTATAAGAGAAATTCCATCCTTATAGTTGAAGAGATGTTTCATAAAAATCTATCAAATATTTGCAACTCATGTGGAAGAACCAGCCAAGAATCAGAGTCTGAATCTTGAGGATTTTGATGTGATCCAAGGAAATGAGGATGTATTTGGGGAGATTCCAAGTTTTTCACCCAAGAGAGACATAGACTTCTCTATTGATTTAGTGCTTGAAGTTGCCCCAGTTTCCAAAATGCCTTATAGGATGAGAACCCTTGAGTTGGAAGAATTGCAAATACAGTTGGAAGATTTTTTTATGAAGAGATACACACGACCAAGTGTCTCACCTTGGGGAGCACTAGTTATCTTTGTGAAGAAGAAGGATGGGACCTTGAGGTTGTGCATTGAATTTAGGAAGCTAAATAAATCTATAGTAAATATTAATCACCCTCTTCCCATAATTGATGATCTCTTTGATCAACTAAAAGGAGAAAAGGTATTTTTCAAGATAGACCTGAGATTGGGATACCATCAGGTGAGAATCAGAGATGAAATTATTATCAATATAGCTTTTAGAACCAAGTATGGGCACTATGAATTTATAATGTTTCCATTTGGATTGAAAAATGCACCAGTTGTCTTTATGTGTTTGATGAATGACATTTTTAAAAATTACTTGAATATGTTTGTCATAATATTCTTGGATGAAAAACTTATCTATTATAATTCAAATGAAGAGCATGATGAACATTTTAGGATGGTGCTACAAGAGTTAACACAACATTAGTTGTTTTCCAAGTTGAGCAAATGTTCATTTTACCAAAAGAAGATCCATTATTTGGGACATATCATTTCATAGGAGGGAAAAGCAATGGATCCCGAAAATACTAAAGAAATCAAATAATGGATAGCACCAAGGAATGTAATGAAAGTCAGGTCTTTTGTGGGACTTGAAAGTTATTACAAGAGATTTATTGGACAATTTTACAAGATTTCTCACATGATCACTTCTTTACAAAAGAAGGGGATAAAATTTGAATGGACCTCCAAGTGTGAAGAAAGTTTTCAACTTTTGAAGGAATTACTTACAAGTGCACCAATTTTAAATAATGTTGATCCAAATGAAAACTTTTTTGTGTGCAAAAATTATTGTAGGGAAGGGCTTGGTGGAGTCCTTAACCAAAATGGGCATGTAGTATGTTATGAGCCAAGGAAATTGAAAGAGCGTGAGCGAAATTATGCCACACCTGACTTAGAGTTGGTAGCAATAATTTATTATTTAAAAATGTAGAAGTATTATCTCGCGAGAAAGAAGTTTGAGCTAAGGACGAACCATATTGGTTTGAAATATTTGTTTGAGCAAACAACATTAAACGTCAGAAAATCTAAATGGTTGGAATTTATTAGTGAATATGATATAGATATAAAAAATATCAAAAGTAAAGAGAACAAAGTGGTTGATGCACTCAGTAGGAGGGTACATGAAATACATGCTACAGTCATAAGAATGTAGAAAACATATTTGAAAACCAAAATTTTAGATCCTGTAAAATCATGACAGATTTATTTACAAATTAAGTAAATCATACAACAAGTTAAATTATAGCATAAATATAAGGACTATGAGTTGAAATAGGATGGGATTATCTTGTATAGCACCAAATTTTATGTTCCTAATTTTCAGAAATTAAGAAATTTGGTGTGAGAAAAAATGCATAATGTTTGTTATGCTAGATACCAAGGATATCATAAGACAATTGCAGCCATAAGAAGACAATATTTTTTGCTATACATGAAGAAATATGTAGATCTGTATATAGCTAGATGCATGGAATTTCAAAAGGTAAAGTTTGATCATAGACATACAATTGGATTGCTACAATCATTTCCCATTCCTGAGTGGAAATGGGAAGTTGTTTACATAGATTTTATTACCAAGCTTCCTGGAATAGTGAAGCAACATGATTCCATCATGGTAGTGGTGGATAAACTCACAAAGGTTGGTCATTTTATTCCAGTGAATTTAACTCGCAAGGAAACCAACATTGCTAAGATTTACATGAAGGCAATTGCCAGGCTACATGGTGTGCCTAAGGCGATTGTTTCTAATAGAGATTCCAAGTTCACATCAAATTTATGGAAGGGATTATAAAAAAAAATTGGAACAAATTTAAATTTTACTAAAACATATCACCCAGAGCTAGATGGGAAGATAGAGAGGGTCAACCAAGTAATTGAATACATGTTGAGAATGTATGTGATGGACAAGTTATCTAAATGGGAAGAGTATTTACATTTAGTAGAATTTGCATACAACAATGAGTATCAAGAATCATTGAAAATGATCCCATTTGAAGCATTGTATGGTAGATAGTGAAATATTCCAGTGAATTGGGATAATCTAGTAGACAAAGTAGTGCTTGGGCCTAAAAAGGTCAAGGATATGGAAGATAAATGATTAAAATCAAACAAAACTTGAAGGAAACCCGGGAAAGGCATAAAATCTATGCAGACAAGGGTAGAGTATCCAGAGAATTCCAAGTGGGAGAATATGTTTTCCTAAAAGTAAAAACAAAGATAAGTTCACTAAATTTGGGAATTTGTTCCAAGTTGGCTGCTAGATATTGTGGGCCATTCAAGATACTTGACAAAATAGGGTCATTTTCCTATATGCTTGCATTCACTGAATCTATGCATGTGCATAATGTATTTCATGTATCTTTATTGAAAAATTATGTACATGATCATAATCATGTCATTGATTGGAATATGAATATTTAAGTGGATCCAAAAGGGGACTTTCGGGTAGAGCGAGTGCATATCTTGGACCATAAATTCAATGTGCTCTATAAAAAATTCAACAAGTAGGTAAAGATCTAGTGGACATACTACAACCCTAAAGACGTGACTTGGGAGATAAAAGATGCAATCTGGGAAGCAACACATATAGGGAAATGTGCATTTAGGAAAGTGAAAAAATAAGGGCGAGGGGAATGTAACACCACATTTTTATCCCTGAAATGCATTGTAATGTAAAAATTCAAATTAGGTTGTGAGTGGAATAGTATGGTTGAGGGCCAAGGAATGTAAATAATGCAAATTAAATTTATTAATAAAAATACATTGTTGGTTGTGAGATGAGGATTAAAATGATGGGGGGATATAACTCCACGAGAGAGGAACAAGAGGGGGATAAGGAGGCCAAAGGGGCCAGAGCCAAATTTTTTTATAATATTTAATTATAACCCAAAGTCCTTACATTACCTTATGTTAAAGGCATATCAACCTTGAGATGCTTGCAAAAGTAGTTGGGGAAGAATTCCTTGAGTGTCAAGTGGCAAGTTAGACACATTCATACTCATTCCTTGTTTTTGGAGAGATACCCATATTTCTACCTCATTTTTTCCATCATTCCATCCATGATTCTACATTCATTCTACCTGGTATGAATTGCAAGAGAAATGGAGTCAATCTTGTAATGGGGATGAATTATATTTCTATTGTGAAAGTTGATACTGAGAATCCATGTAGATCCCAACATTGATATTTTCTTGTCTAATCTATGTAGGAGCCCAAGAAATAGGTGTGATATCCTAAGGGGATGCATTACAGAGATGGGGGTCCACTTCTTTGGTTTGTTCAAATTAAAGGGGGATAGAGAGATGGTGAATGAGATGGCTACATGAGTGAATAGGCTGAGACCTTAGTGGGAATTGGGTTGATATATTATTGCTAGTCCTTGTGGAATAATATCCCTTGCACAGGGGTGGTCTGTTGTAGAAATACTTAGTGCAACAATACCTACATATAGGGGGAATGTCCCAGGTTAGCAACCAATCGGTGTAAATCATTGTTAAATATATGTATTCTTTTATATATGATTTTATATGCGTTTATATGGTTAAATATGTGAATTTATGTTCTAATTGTTGCAATGTTTAAATGTATAAATATGCATTTATAATCTGAATTTTATCATAAATTATTTATGATTTGACATATCATTTTGCATGTGTAATTTGCATTATATGATAGGTCTGAACAATGGTATGGTATCAGAGTTAAAAATATGGTGAAATTAAGGAAATTGGAGAAACTTTCAGAGCACCCTGTTGGACGTTACATTTTCATTGATGTCAAAGGATGTCATTGATATCACAGGCTGGTAGACTGTGAACAATCAATACAGAAACTAGAAAAATGACCATGTGAATGAAAGGTGCAAGGATCGAACTAGATCTAGACAAACAAAGGAAACAAATTTGAGTATGTCCCTTCCTCGTTCTGTATGAATGAACTAAATCGAGGAATGAGATCTAATAGAGAAGATTAAAATCCAACAATGTTTTCCTACCTATGGTATGCGAAAATGATAATCCATGTTTGACAT
Organism: Picea engelmannii; assembly: GCA_009831015.1. Classification (NCBI taxonomy): domain Eukaryota; kingdom Viridiplantae; phylum Streptophyta; class Pinopsida; order Pinales; family Pinaceae; genus Picea; species Picea engelmannii. The sequence goes on along the minus strand of ML798229.1, from coordinate 177,582 downwards.
CCTATATGTACAAGAGGTATAGATCAAGGAGGTAGAAGAACCAGTCATAAGAACCTGAGGGTGCAACGGAAGATATTTGCATAAGGATATATCCCACACTCATTGGGAAAATTGAGTCCAAAGAGTTTATAATGAAAAATTAGTGTTACTTATTTGAATGTGAGTGGAAGAGCTATGAAAACCTGCATGAAAACTTAACTTTTGGCATGAATAACGATGGAACCAAAAATGTTAAATTCTAACCACTGATTCCCTAAGATCAACTGAAAAGATCAACATATTAGATCTTGACACTTAGTGGACCATCCCATCCACATCATCACTATGATAGAAACCTCATCAACACCATGTGTCCATTTAGATGAATGCCACATGAGAGGAAGTCTGTGTCAATATTTCCATGTGCAATACCACATGTCACGACATGTAGGAATTCCACATCATCCAGTATACATGATGAATATGTCCATGTGACATCCACTTCATCTTCCATATTAGCATAAGAGATCTGGAAAATTGACTAAGTATCAATACATCATGGATATACTGATCACAATAGAGAATCGAGAGTATGTGAAGAAATACCTGCAGACCCATGGTGAGAGTTCGAAAATTGACTAAGTGTAAGAGACCCGTGGTAGGAGTTTGAAAATCGACTAATTTTCAAGACATCGTGGAGATAATGAAATGAGATAGAATAGGAAGTATGTGAAGAAATGAGCATGAACCCACAAACCCCTATTGAGATGTCAAAAATCAACTAAGTATAAGAGACCCACGGACTCGCAGTGAGATGTCAAAAATTGAATAAGTATAATAGACCTACGGTAAGATTTCAAAGAAATGGCTAAGTACCAAGAATAAATTAGACAACTTAAGAGGTTTCCACTTGTCACAAATCAAATGACCCAAAGAGTAAGAGATCTGACAACCTAGGAGGTCACCGTGTGTCACAGATCAGATAGTCTAGAGGGTAAGAGATCAAATGGCTCATGATGTCTCATAGACCCCCAGTGAAATGCTTGGAAATGTGTCTAAGTGTAGGTACAAAATGAGTGCAGAAAAACTTGAGGGTGTAATTTGGAGGTCGTAGAGGTATGAAGAGATATGCCCTAGACTCGAAGTGAATCCATCAAGACTAGATCAACGATCAAGGTTAATATGAGGTCGATATTGAATGATTTCTTTGCATCGTGGTTGCATGGTGTGTTCTCGAGGACAACTAAGTAGATTGACAGTTTTGATTGAACAAAGATTGATCAGATGGTGGTTGTGAGCTAAAGGCTTGAGATATGAGAGACCTAGATCAATGGTAAAGCTCAATCCAAGAGATGATCAGACAATGGTTGTACGATGAAGACCAAGTGATCCCAATATGCTATAAATGAATAGATTGACGAATGATATCTAATCAAGGGAATATTTCATGGTTGTTGAGTGTTGAGGGTGTATTTTGTATTTTGGTGGACATCGAAATAAATTAATGTTCGAAATTGACTCTTAGTGAGATCCAACAAGTGTTTAGAGTCATGGTTCATGCTATGTCCAGAGAGCAGATGGCGTGCAATGGAAGGAAATTGAAGATCGGATTCGAAGGATCCTTTTTCATATTCAAATATATTCAAAGGGATCTGGAGCCGACCCCATGTTAGTATTATTTAGATATGTCGACAAACATTTGGGTGTATTTTTTTTTATAAAGAACAATTCTTGAATCCAGTTCAAGTGTGTAATCGAAGTAGGATGGAAGAGTAATAAGTGTGAGTAAGTGTCAATTGTGTGAAGAGGATATCTAAAGCTCTGAGGTCTGAGGATGATAGAGAACAAAAGAAATATAATGTAAGTATGGCTGGGAGGTGTAAAGAAAAAGGAAATTCTAGAGATGGTGGACTGTGATAGCAGAGATAGAGAAACAAATTTATGCAAATGAAGACTTTAAGGAAAGAAATAATCTAGTATTGTTGACATCCTGAGGAGATTGATCTTTCCAGTAAAATTGGTATCTACAAACAATGTTGAGTTGGTTCTCAGCAAAGTGGATTGGTATCTCCTGTAGGTGAGTGCCTGCAAATATAACAAGTATATTTGGTGCTTACATGGAGAGTTGTAACATCCCCAACCACCCAAGATGGGCCATGTCACCCAAAATGTAATGTTTCTTGTTATGAGCATTAATCACATGCTCTGATACCATAATGTAACATCCCCAGTCACCCATGTTGGGACCTGTTGTCCCTGACCAAGTTTTGAGGAACACTTGGTCATATTTGACCATTTTGGAGACTTCAACAGCTTGTCAAATATGGAGCGCAATGTGAAGCGGAAATTGTGGAAGCTAGACCCCTTTTTGGGTCCTTTTTGGGTTTTGGGGGATAATGTAATGGGAAAGGGATGTTGGCCTGTAGGTTTACCCACGCTTGGGCCCACTTTTGTATGTATAAATAGATATGAAGTAGATGTGAAGTAGGTGTGATTGCTTAGTGAAATTGGTAGTGCATCTATCTGATGTTGAATAAGTGCTTTGTGTGAACTGTGTAAGGATTTCAAGGCTAAGTGCAAGTTACTTTGAGGTTTCTATAGGAAGCTAAGTGTTGTAATGCAAGGAAGAAGGATCTAGCGAGCTGTGCAGATCTTTTGTCCTATGCGAAGAGGAATTTGTATGGCTCTGTGTTGTAACCTGATTAACTGAAGCTAATAAAGAAGAATACTTTGTGGAAGTAGCCCCAGGGTGGGGGTGAACCACAATAAATCTGTGTGTTTTTATTTGTGCCTCGACCTGATGTGTTTGTCTCTTCCTTTGCTAAGTGCTTTGATGTGTTTAGATAGATCTATTTATGCTTTGTGCTTCTGAGATATTAATGAATGTTAGATATGGTATGTAAGATGCTTAGTGCTTGATTTTCCAAATCTAATCTATCTTGTTGTGGCTAAGTGTTGAATTATCTTAGATCTAAGTACATACTGTGATGCTCTATGTTATCTATTAAGTATCATAAGGGTCGAATATTGATGAATAATCTATGCTAGGTGATTTCTAAGTGTTATAATCACATATATGTGTCCCAGCTAAGGTTGCAGACACATGAGTCTTGCAACCACCCCTACCTCTACCTTGGGTGAGACTTCATCTGCTTCATAGGTGTTGTCGAAAGGGTCGATAGTTAGGGTTTTGTTGGTGTGTTGTTGTAGCATTGAACCCTGGGTCTGTCCCTGTGCCAAAAAATGGTTCTGTTGCTGGGACCTGAAACTATGATTGTTGGGAACTGAGCAAAAGAAGATTTGTGCAAAGATTCATCCTGAAATTATGAAAGCTCTGTGTGTGGATCTATGCCCTAGTGCGCAGTGATCCACTTGATCTAAAAATCTCTATGTTGAAGAAGGAAGGACAGATCTAAAGGAAACAAGTTAGATCTACAATAAAAGAGGTTGATACTGAAGAAAAGAAGTAATATATGTAAGCTCTGTGCTCTGAAAAAGGTAAGAATAGTTAAAATTTCTTAGATCTGGAAGCTTTGTGCCCTGTAGAAGTAAAAGAAGTGAAAATTTTTGTTTCTGAAGTAGGGATTTAGGTATGCTTGATAGATTTTGTCCTATCTTGAAAAATAGGGCATTGTTAGATGAAAGAATGTTTGATATGAATAGATCTGATAAGAATAATGAAATATATGTTATACCTATGCATAGAAAGAATTTTTGGACTAACCAATGGATGCAAGCTAGCCATTATGACCCTAGTGCACAGTACAAGAAAAGTTGGGGATCATTGAAGAGAAAGACATGATTAACTCTTTGTTACAGTTGCAGAAGACTAGGACATCTTGCTAAGGAATGCCCTGGGCAAAACCCTAGTTGCCTCTGTTGTAAGGCTATGGACCATGAAGTACTAGATTTCCCTAGAATGATTGCTAGACTTGAAAAGATGAATATGGAGAAAGCAAACTCTGAAGGAGATCAAGAGACTAAGATTATAGAAGAACCCCAGAAAGAATCAAAGATTATGTTACTGAAAATGAAAGAAACCTTGGATGAACATAAAGATGTCAGTTTGTCAGAGATCTTCAAAGAAAAGGAGAAAATCGAAGTAAGAATAGGAGACTTTGACATTGACTGTTCTCTGGATGAGGGAACATAGATGAACATTATGACATAATGTACTTGGGAAACCCTAGGAAGGCCTGCTATGGTTCCTTCACTAGGAAAAATGGTAACCCTATGTGGCAAGATTACCCAGATAGCTATGAGTACCCATGGAGCTTCAATAGAGGAAGAATTCGAAGTTATTAAATTTATTGAGGACCATGCCCCATTTCTAGCTTTGTTAGGCAATATTCAGATTGAAAAAGACTAGATTCGAAGAAAAAAAGAAAAGGAAGACCTAGAACAAAAGAAGCAAGAACTCATGGAATTTATGACTAGAAGGATCGCCTACTTGATGGAAGAACAAGAGAACAGATCTAATCTATTAAACACCAGGGAATTAGATGTCGAAGCTATAAGAGCATTAGAGGAACCAAAGAAGACCAAAATACCTAATCCATATGATGAAGGAGTATTACCCTTGGATCTGAAGAAAGAATCTCAGCATCGCGAAGTGACTATGTCGAGAGAAGATAAGAATTAGAATGGAAAAAGGATGACAGAGATGAAGCTCACTGGGAAGAAGGCTAGGAAGCTAAGTAAGAAGAGAGCCAAGATCGAAAAGTTACAGAAGATTCCAGAAGAAACTTCGCAAAAGGAAAAATCACAGGAATTGAGCTTTGTCGGGATATCAGAACAAAGACATATGACACTTATCCATGGCGAAGCAATATATTCGTTGGACCGATATACCCGTTCGACTTCTGCCCCGAATGGATAGAAAAGAATTAAAGGATCACCACCAGACCGTTGGACCACACCATAATGATGTTGGCAGCCAACTCACTTTTTCCTATCGTCTATAAGCTACCTACACCTATGTTTTGCAGTCGTCAAAGTTTTGTCGCAATTTTCAAATAGACAATATTTTCATTTCTTGCGACACTTGCAAATTTGTCTCCATTGAGTTTTCACTACTGTAAGCGTGAAAACTTCTCCTTTCGAGGTCATATTTTGATCGCTATGTGAACTGTCATGATCTTTTTATTGATATGCCTACTGCGCTTATCTTTTATGGCTGAAAGGACTTTTAAACTATGCTCATTGGACATTTTTATATTGATTGCATAACTTGATTTTATTAAGTTTGTGAGGCATTGAGCATATAGATTTATACTTTTTGTGACTTGCCTAATCATTGATTCTATGAATTATATAGGGGTCATGATTTATTTTTGTTTTTATATATATGATGTGATCCTTATTGCTAATCCTTTTATAGCTCTTGGCTTGTCAATTTTATGAGTATCGATTGGAAAAATGGTTTAAAACTTTTGATTTATACAATTGCGCATGGCTAACATGTGGTGTTGGTTTCACGTTGAATGTCATTGGTTTTAAAAACTATAGTTGATTTGGCACGTTGGCATAACACCCACCATTTGATTCTTTGGTTGGCCAAACGATATGGTTTGAGCTATGCTATGATTGTTTGAACAGATGTGGAACTTGGCGGTTGTACTTTACCATAACTATTGTGCATGGTGGTGAATAACTCCACCACCCTCACATGCGTGCATTAATGCTTTTCCCCTTTGATCGTTCATTGTTGTTGGACCGAACAGCTTTGCTCCTGTGCCTTGGTGAATTCGAACCCTACCCTTACCATGTGCTCGATTCATGGCACCAGTCGTCCGAGTTGAACCCAATGGGAGCCAAACTCTATTGATGTTTGACAGTGCCCGCAGTGACCTCGAGGAAAATGGGTGGCTTCCATTTATACAAAGATTCGAGGGTTTTAACCTCTGCGTAGCTCGAAAATTTGCCATGACCTTTGATGGATGTCGAGCCAAGGTCGGCGATATTCAATTGGAAATCGATGAACAGTTTATCAGTCTTTCTACGGGTTTGCTTGCCACTGGACAACGATGGTCCAAGAATTGAAAAGTAGAGGAGGTCCCATGGACACTTCTCTTCCAGTCGCGTAAAATTACCTCATGTGATAGAGGTATGCCAGTAACTATGCTCAAACAACGTTGGCATGATTTATTGATGATAATCAAGCAATTTTTCACCTGCGAAGGAAGGTACGGGTTTGTGTTCTTACACCACCTGCGTTTTCTTATGGTTTTTATGGGATATCAGCTCAATATGCCCTATTATTTGCATAGAAGCCTGTTTAAAATGTCAAAGAAGTACAAAAGAAACCAGGCTGATAGTAGCCTTTTTCATTATGGGCTGGTGAAGCTTATTGTTGTCTGTCATTTGAGTCTGCACGGGGATTGTTGGAGCAATTTCGTGGCTCGCAATGGTTTCATGGATTCGAACCCTCCACAGGTCGACAAACCAGTGGTGAGGGAGGTCAAGGTTGTACCCCCAGTACCCTACCATATCCTTCTACCTAAACCCTCGGCTGATCTTCCTATCAACTTACCCCACACTGTGATTAAAAACGCCGAGACCGTTAAACCTATGAGCAAGAAGCCCAAAGCCAACCTTACTGCAAATGGTAAGGGGAAAAGGAATGCTCGTTTGATTTCACGAATGGCAAGAAATAAGCCAAAACCTCCTGTCAAGCCAAACCCTATCGTATTGAGTGAGGACTCTGATTCGGAAGTGGAGTGTTTCTTGGCTAGCGAATACCCCTGTCCACAAGGTTTGTGTGTCGAACCCTCGTATGACTTTGTGTCAAACCTACCCCCCTGCCTACTGGATGACCCTAACTACCCAGGGATTAAGTTGCCTTGTGAAGCCCCCGGTCATTCACCCAAACCCTCTCCTGCTCTGTCTAAACCTACAGTGCCACCCTGTGATCAATGCAGTTCATGGTTAGAGCGATATTATCTTGATGTCCCGATCCTTCAGTCAAAAATTCAATCTTTAGAGGACCAGGTTGCACTGCTTACCAGTCAGAAGGCCAAGCTCCAAGCAGTGGATAAGAAACAAAAGACGACAGGCTCCATCTTGTTTAAAAATGTGGAATCAGCCACGGCTGTCGTGAATTCTAAGTTGGCATAATTGAGCAACTTCGTCATCACACAGGTATATTTTGATATCACTTGTTTATATAACGATTTGATTTCGGTTTTAAACATCTCTGTTTACAGCATTGATTGGCTATGTTACATTGTATGCATTCTATACATAGCTTTTCTTTGACTAAATGGAATTTCGTTTTTCCCAGTTTAGCTTCTCTTAGATTTTTATCGATTCGATTGATCTTAGTATGGATTTTATTTGTTTGATTGAGTTAAAATGGATGCTCTGTTGTCAATTGAAGTCGTTTGTATCTATTCTAGACAGGAGTTGTTTCTCATATTCAATTCTGAACACAATCACATTTCGATTTGATTTCGTTATAATGCATACGCTATGATTGGTAACGATTTCGATGAGGTTAATTGTTACGGTTTGTTGTGCCATATGACTTTCAAAGAACAGGATTTCAACTCGAATCGTTTCCAATATGACTCTGTTTCTTCGCGAACATTGCTTTTTATTTTAAGCATGTACAAACACGTCCAAATCATCAATAGATTCAATTCATAACGATTATGCTAAAACCCAACGGTTAATTGGCATTGGTTTACTGTTAGCTCGACCATGTTATCAGTTGGATTCGTAATTGCGATGGATACTCTGTTTGAATTTGATTTGTAAAATGATATTGGTTATATTCGGATTCACGATTTGTTTCTATGTTAAACTCGGTTATGATTCGTTTGAAATAAATGATTTCGTTCAAAACCAATCGAGTTCATTTGCTCATTTTACAATAATCAATTATCACTTATGTTGATTCTATTATGACTGTAATCAAAGTCAAATCCATCTGGTTATGATTTTGTATGAGTTGATTCTCGTACCCGTTTGAATTAACCTACATATGGCATGGATCGTTTGATGTCATGACAGTTATAACAATTTTAAAACAATTCTATTTTGATCTGATCGTATCTCCTGTTGTTGGAAAAACACAACGTTTGCATGTGATTTGTTTGATTGCATTACTTTCAAATTGGATATGAAACGATTTGTAAAACTGTTTGGTTTAGACTCTGTTTACTCGAATATGAGGACAATCGAAACAGAGTGTGCCTGTTTTTCTATTTGGTTATTGGATTTTGATCCTATTCGATTTCAAATGATATAACATTTTCAAATGAAATGATTCGTTATTGGTTGTTAATTAAATTGGATTTTATTAAAAAGATTTGATTCAATTTCAAGTTTGATCCTGTATGTTATTTTAGACTAGCTACAGAATCAGATGATTCTGTAGCTAAGTCTGTAGAATTGGATTTTTATTGTTTTGTTAATAAAATATCTATCTAACTTGTTATTTTTGGTCCATTTCAGGTCAATTCGAAATTACATTGGATTGGATAAGCAGTTAGAGGTTATTTGAGATATTTTACTTGCATTTTAATTTCCTAGTTTAGTTGATTTTGGGGATATTTTCCCAGATTATGTAAACAGTTTGATACTATCCAAAGGGAGGTTTTACCCTGTGGAAAGACTTATATATACTTATTATTTTTGTAATAACATGATCCTCATTCGTGGGAGAACAAGGATATGGAATTTTAATAGAGTCTGAGGCAGAATTTGATGTTCTGTTACAGCTTTAGCTTCTCATGATATCAATATTTTGTTTCATGTTATGTGTATCAATTTGCTTTTGGTTAATGACTACTTTAGCTATCTTGATCTTTTGCAAATGATATAATTCAATTACTATAATCCATATCTGATTTCTTCTAGTATTTAAAAAACATAGCAATTTCTTGATTCAGTTTGTGAAGTACAGATTTCTCTTCTTCATTGATTGGATTATTAAGTATAAGTTTTTGCATAACAGGTTTCCCTTATTGCAGAGATTTATAAATCATATAATTGTTATGATTTTCTATCTCTTGTTTTTTCTGTAAATAAACTCAAAGAGCAGCATAGCCTATCGTTTACGAAAAGCTTATGGACTATCCGGTGCGAGTTTACTTCCTCCGACCAGCTTCGAAGTCAACATACACAGGGCAAACTTGGAGCGTTTCCAGGTCAGTTTGTCATTTATTTGTTTAGTATATTTGTTAGTATTTTTAGTTAGATATAAATGTTTAGTATATTAGATTGTTTAATTTCAGCAAGTTTTATTTCTTATTTATAAAAAATCAACAAAAACATATTTCGCTGTCTTAGGGCAGAATATAATGAGTTTTGCAGGTTTTAATTAAATCTGTAGATTGTTTATATTGTACATTTTGTGAATAAGTGATATTACAGTTAGTAATTAGATAGTTGATTAGAGTTAGTATAATATTAATTAGTAGATTGTATATAGAATAGTTAGCGTAGTTTAGTTTAGTTTTAGTTTAATTTGTTTAGTTTGTTTAGTTTGTTTTATTTATTGTTAGTTAGTTTAGTTTATTTTATTTATTGTTAATTAGTTTAGTTTGTTTTATTTGTTTTATTTAGATTAGTTAGTTTAGATTAGTTTTCTCTTTCATTTTCTTAAGACCTTAGAGCGGCCAACGGAGCCGCTAAACCCGTCAGGGTGGTTCATTCCAAACGGCTTGGGTTATTAGACAACCCCGGACTGGTTCCACTCTCTCAATTGACGGACGCTCATTTTCGCCCGTCAACAAACGAATGGATCAATGTTCATGGAAGCTTCATACCCATTGCAAGAAGACCGTTGACGAATTTCCTATTTATCTCATAGCGTTGTGCCCGAAGAACACTTTTTCCAACTGAAATATCAATGCCCGCAGAACTAGTGATTGTCTACAGTAATCATTGCAAGTAGATTGTTCATCCTAGTGCAGTATTTTGAGATCATCGTGACCCCGATTGTCTTTCTCGAGTGCGTATGTTCGACGATCTCACCGCACTTGAGGAATCCGTCACAGAGGTCCTTCTCGATTTAATGACTGAGAGAGCCATGTCGGAAAGAAGAATGTACACCGTAGTCCAAGCATCATCAATGATAGGAGTGCAAGCCTCCCCGTCAAATGCTCGATCAGGAACATCTCGAGCTGGCGCAGAGAGAAGAACTAAGCATAAGGGCGAAATATCCAACACAAATTTAGTTCCATCCATCCTACCAGCTTACATACCCCATATGAGTGGTGAGATTAACAGGGAAAGTGTCCCTAGAGACTTTGAATACACCGTAGTCACTACATATCTACCGAAAGGAGTACGGACCTACCGCGCAAATCAAGACAAGGTTACAGCGTTGAAGTTTTGCGACTTCAACCTGGGGGACCATAAAGTTTACAACATGCTCGCCCCGTATAAGTACTTGATGAGAAATAAGGGCGAGAATTCGAAGCTCATCCCTCAACAATGGACGATGAACCTCATGCAGTCTACTTTGCTCAACGTTATGAAAATACCGCACTTCGACAGACACCAGGAGGTGAATGCTTGTGTAAAATTGATACTATCAAGTTACCAAGGAGGATACCTGTGGTTATACCGTCGCATAATTGTTGATCTGGTGTTGATCAATAGGATCACTGGGCTTAGCATGCAGGGCCCTGATCCCCATGAATATTATCCTGGAAAGACTGCAGACCACGCTCTTGCGCAGAAGATCAAATAATCCTATGGAGATGTTGAGAAAGGCACGAGAGGCTACAAGGTAGCTTCTATTGAAAGTGGCAAAGTGTGCCTCGCATGCCAACTGATCACAGGGAATTTGGTACACAAGAATCAACCAAAACAAGTATCTGTCTTTGTAGTTGACCTCGCAGGAAAGTGCGCAGAGGGACTACAGATGAACTGGGTGAAGTACCTGGTGAATCAACTGGAGATTGACTGCAGAGAAGCCCAAGATTAGGGGCATGAATTCCATTTTAGCTGGATCTTGATAATGATCGCTTTTGTTGCATGGGAGCTACCGGAAGGCGCAACCTTCCTAGACCTTGAACCCTTTGAGCCACTAGTTGCGAAGTTCAGTACATTATGGTACTCAAACGACATGAGCAAGCAATGGAAATCAAATTTCATTTTCCACGCGTACTATAACCAATTGAAAGCAGTCATAAGGAGTGAACCTCGCATAACCCTGAACACTTTACAAAGATTCTAACCTCTAATGAACTTCAGTGAGGACCGCCACTTTATATACATAACCCCACGTCCTGATGAGCACCAGAAATAGCTTCAGTACTATTATAAGCTGATAGAAGAAGACCTGGAAGAGATCACCAAGGAATGGTCGTCGAAACTCCTTGTTTCAGCAGACCCCGCAAAAATGTCCAACATTGACAGCCCCGGAATTGCGCAGGATACACCTGGGCCCAGTAAGACAAAGGAAGAAAAGACAACGAAGAAGACTGAAGAAGTCCAAGATGTTGACAACCTATCTGTAAGGACGACTTCCATTACACCAGATGAAGAAGGTGATGATGAAGAAGGTACAGAAACTAAACAACAGAAAGTCAAAGTACCACTTCCTAGGGACGAAGAAGACTCATCAAAGAAAAGGAAGGTCTCACCTCTGAAGTCTTCCTCCAAAAAGAAACCAAGAACCCCTATAACCAAGATGAAAATTGCCCTCACGTTGGATGACTTTGATTTCATTGTTGCAGTGGCCAATGATTCTTCAAAGGAAATCATAGAGAGGCAGGAGGCAAAGCAAGAACAAATGTATAGCCAAATTGAGATCGCACTCCAAGGAATACAGCAAGCACTCCAGTCTAGCCGATCAATCTCTACTGCACCTCTGCCAAAAGGAACAACAGAAGTGGGAGATGAATCAGTTCAACTCTGCAAGATTGTTGATACAGTCAAAGTACACCTTCGACATGCCCAGGAAGAAAAAGCGCAGGCCACCCAGGCCCTAAAGAAAGCATAGGAGGAAATTATTGAACAAAACCAAGTCGCGCAACAAGAGAAGAATGCTCTCCAAGCAAAATTTGAAGAACATAGAGTGAAGATCCGAAAAGAGAAAGAGCAGTTGCTCGCAAAGAAGATAGGAATTGAAGAAGCAGTCAATAGAGCATTTCTCTCTGTGCCCGGCTTAGAGCAGAAGGCCGAAGAGCCCATAGAGCACCAAGTGATGAAACTGGCTGAAGTTATTTAGAAACTTCAACAAAGGGTCATGGAATTAGAGATTCAGACCATACCACAGACTCCACAACAAGTGCGCGACCCGAGAATTGAATTCTCAAAGAACAGTCGAGAGGATTAAAACACTTGTTGCAGAATGTAAACAGCTAAGTAGCAGAAGTGCGCAGATATATGAACAACTATATGAAGACCCAGAGTTGAAGAAACTGGAGTCCCAACTCCAGGAAGCAAAGTAGCACCCAGATACAGTACAGGCACATCTCAAGCTCCTGTCACCCATCGAGAGGATGAAGAGATCCCAGGAACAACGCACTGCCCAAAAACTCATTCTTACCACGCAGAAGAGAGTGATGGAAGTCACCCAAAAAATCCAACCGAACTAGGAGGCGACCTACCTACTATTTGAAGAAATTGAAGGCCAAGGAACACTACTAGAACAAGTAGTTGTTATAGTCGAGCAGCAACTGGAAGGACCTATCAGCGAAGCGGTTGCTCAGGAATTCACTGAGGAAGAAGCAGTAGCACATAGACAAGTTGAAGCAGCTCGAGCCAAGCTTGAGACCTTTGAGGCAAAGTTACCCAGACCTGAGTGACTCGGGATGAGTCACATGTGAGTTTTGGGGGCTTGTTGGCCCTGACCAGGTTTTGAGGAACACTTGGTCATATTTGACCATTTTTGGGACTTCAACAGCTTGTCAAAGATGGAGCGCAACACAAAGTGGAAATCATGGAAGCTAGACCCCTTTTTGGGTCCTTTCTGGGTTTTTGGGGATAATTTAATGGGAAAGAGATGTCGGCTCGTGGGTTTACCCATGCTTAGGCCCACTTTTGTATGTATAAATAGATATGAAGTAGATGTTATTGCTTAGTGCAATTGGTAGTTCATTTATGTGATGTTGAAAAAGTTCTCTGTGTGAACTATGTAAGGCTTGCAAGGCTAAGTGAAAGTTACTATGAGGTTGCTATAGGAAGCTAAGTGTTATAACGCAAGGAAGAAGGATCTAGCGAGCTGCGCAGATCTTCTGTCCTATGCGAAGAGGAATTTGGATGGATCTGTGTTGTAACCTGATTAACTGAAGCTAATACAGAAGAATACTTTGTGGATGTAGCCCCAGGGTGGGGGTGAACCACAGCAAATGTGTGTGTTGTGCTTTGTGCCTCGACCTGATGTGTTTGTCTCTTCCTTTTCTAAGTGCTTTGATGTGTTTAGATAGATCTATTTATTCTTTGTGTTTCTGAGATATGAATGGATGTTAGATATGGTATGTAAGATTCTTAGTGCTTGATCTGTCAAATCTAATCTATCTTGTTGTGGCTAAGTGCTAAATTATCTTAGATCTAAGTACACACTGCGATTCTCTGTGCTATCTGCGAAGTATCATAAGGGTCGAGTATTGATGAATAATCTATGCTAGGTGATTTCTAAGAGTTATAATCATAGATCTATGTCCCAGCTAAGGTTGCAGACACCTGAGTCTTTCAACCACCCCTGCCTCTACCTCGGGTGGGACTTCATCTGCTTCGCAGGTGTTTCCGAAAGGGCAGGTAGTTAGGGTTTTTTCGGTGCGTTGTTGTAGCGATGAACCCTGGGTCTGCCCCTATGCCAACATGACCCATTACATAAATGTTCCCAAATTCAACTTGGATACTATAATGCAATGTTACCCAACTTACTTTTGATCAGCGATACATAAAAAATTCTAGTGCGTAATTAACATGCAGACTATACAGAATCACTCAAGGAAGTGTGCAAAAACCAAATTGGTTCATGCCACTCCATAGTTCCTCTTGTTTATACAGATTATAACAGTAAAAGTAACTTGAAATACAACTATACACTCAAGAATACTCAACAAACTGACATTACAGAACATAATACCACTCCGAACTTGCGAGCACTACTACATGCATAACCATACAAAGCACCAGAATACCACAACGTACATAACTATTCTAATTCCACTGGCAGGTCTTTATTTCCTAAGCGCACAGTCTACGTTCCAACGTACATAGTGAAGCTAGTCACTTGTGCACACATACCACTTTCCTTGTGCATGATACTTCTAGCCTCCCATAGGAAGCTCTTGACCATTTGCCAGGACTATCCTAACATAAGTTACTTATCAACTAGAATACTCAACATATGCGAATATTATGCTAAATATTCATATCACACTTACAGAATAGATAACATTAACAAAATAACACGATTATTCATATACAACACTTTGCAAGTAATATATCATAACAGATACATATGAATAAGCACGTAATAAAGAGACAAGCACATAAGAACACTTACCTTTTATGAAAACTCACCAGTTGTGCATGTAAGTTGTGACTCAGATGTTCCTACCAGCCATAGAAGTTGTTTCTCATAATCCTTCAGTAACAAGTCACCCTCGGGCTGGGGCTCGAACTCCACTAGAGTAAAATAATTCCTAATGTCAATATATGGTCTAACAACAATAGAATTTCTCAGTCCAAGGTGTAGATTTCTACAACTAGTCTACAATCCCTCATTCCCCACATGGATGTACCACCTTAGGAAGTTTTCCCCTTCACTGCTCAATAGTCCTTTGACTTCCCCACTTCCCTTGTAGGGATTCAACAACATGGCATATCATGAAGTTTCAAAGCACTGCAACTAATGCGTAGTGCACTAGGGAATAATTCCCAAAAAGCTCTCACCTCGAGAGAATTCTCACGGGCTTGAAAACCTTCTTCTTCGACAACCTACGGGCCTGACAAGCCGCTTCTTCAACAACATATGGGCCTAAAAACCCACCTATTAGACAAAACACATTTTTTCCCATGCACAGGGATATACCATACAATACGATATAGTATGACTAAGACTCCTTTTGCAGAGGAAAATTCATCCGCATGAACCGAGAATAATAGGTTCTCCCTCAAAATACACTAAGTCCAACAATATATATATATCATGCCTTCAACTTGACACTTGTCACATTTAGAGATAACTTTATCCACTTGGTGAATCATTCCCATCCCTCGAGAACTTAGGATAAATAATATATCTGTAATTACACTTTTCGGAAATATTATTAAAACATTCCCCCTTTGTCCCTTTTTCAATGGAGTTCAAACCCCCGTATCTTTTTCATCTGAGTCAATCTGTGCAAAGTGATGTAATATATTAATAACTTGAGTGTGATACAATTTACATGAATAGGTGCACTGGCCTATTTTCATCCGATATTACCATCCCAATAGTCACATAGGATCTCTGGCCTCAAAACACACACACACACACACACACACATACCTCACAATAATTATCGTGCACTTACTTGTGTGCATGCAACACTATGGAATATGTCCACCCTCCCTTGATGCGCAATACACGTGCACTAGATTAGGTACATGCACAATTATGGAATGTGTGCACCTTATCTTTGATAACAAGCCTCACGCACTCCACAGGTGCACACAGTAGCAAAATGTGGCACCAATGGCTCACTAGCCTATATGTATGTTACATTTACACTTGTTGTCAATGACTCACTGGCCTATATGGATCATTACATCATGCACTACTCAGATGCATGCAAAACCAAAACGAATCACTAGCCTATATGTGCAACTACAAATGGGGTTCGAATTAGGGGCATCGCATTCCCCTCCACTTATTTATGCATTGTCCTCAGTGCATTATATACACATATATATACCAAACTTCAAACATTTTCAAAAATATCAGTATACTTTATTTGCATAGAATCCTCGTGCTCCCAAGTTGCATCCTCACGGTCGTACCACATCCATTGGACCTTTACCAACTCCATGACTCAATTCCAAAGATGCTCTACTTTCCAGTACAATATGCAAACTGGTCACACTCAAAAGTCACCTTCTGGCTCCACCTATATCACATTCCAATCAATGACATGATTAACATCAGGTACATACCTCTTAATCAGTGACACATGGAAAAAATTATGAATACACAAGGATGCAGGTAATCCAAGCATATATGTGACAGGACCAATCCTTTTAAGGATTTAAAATGGCCTACAATAGCATGTTTCTAACTTAGAACACTTTCCCAACTTCAGGGAACTGCACCTATCTTTTACTTTCAAGAATATGGTATTCCCCTATTTAAATTCTCTATGGGTTTTGCCTTTATATGAATAGCTTTTCTACTTGGCTTGGGAAACTTTTAAATTCTTTTTGATCTTTACCATCTACTCCTCCATTTCCCAGAGCAAGGTTGGCCCAACTACTACTCGATTTGCTAGGTTGTCCCAACTCATTGACATGTTGCACTTTCTTCCATAAAGTGCCTCAAATGGGCTTATCTTCAAATATGCTTGATACCCATTGTTGTAAGAAAACTCTACCAAATGAAGTTAGTCTTCTCGTTTTGATGTTTTATCCATCACATACATCCTGAACATATATTCAATAACCTTATTTACCCTCTCTGTCTTTCCATCTGACTCAGGGTGATGTGTTGTAATGAAATTCAGATTTGTCCCAAATCCATTGAATATCCCTTTCCAAAATTTTGAAGTGAACTTGGAATCTATGTCAACCACATTTGTCTTAGGTATACCATGCAATTTAGAAATGTATCGCATGTATATCTTAGCAATGTCGATTTCCTTGTAAGTTGACTTCACTGGAACAAAATGGGCAACTTTAGTAAGCTTTTCCACCACCGCCATAATAGAATCATGTTGCTTAGCAGTCCTAGGAAACTAATTTATGAATTCCATGGTCACAACTTCCCACTACCACTCGGGAATAGGAAAGGGCTACAACAAAATAGTTGGATGTATGTGGTCTGCCTTGACCTTCTGAGATTCAAGACATCTAGCAATAAAATAAACAACTTCCTTTTTCATACCTGGACAACAGTATGTCTTCTTGATTACAAAAATTGTTTTGTGGTAACCTAGATGTCCAACATAAGGAACCTTAAGCATCTTTGATGATATCAGGATCTTCGAGTCCTGATAATTCGACACATAGATTCTACATCTATACATGAGGATCTTATCCTCTCTCAACTCATAACCTTCAAACTTCTATTGCAACATACCATGTTGTAAAGTCGTCTTTATGTCCATATAGTTCATATCTTCTTTGGAAACTTCTAAAATTTTGTCGCACAAATCGGATTTGTACATGCTAACTGTTGTAGCATGCATCTCATGCACCCTCCTATTGAGTGCATCAACCACCTTGTTCTCCTTTCCTCCGATATGCTTTATCTCAAAGTCATACTCACTGAGTAATTCTAACCACCTACTTTGTCTAGAATTCAAACTTGGTTGTCCAAACAACTACTTCAGACCACTAAGGTATGTTCTCAACTCAAATATTTTACCCATGAGATAGTGTCGCCACATCTTCAAGGCATGCACTATAGCTTCCAAATCCAATTCATGAGTAGCATAGAGCCTTTCGTTTTCTTTTAACTTCCTTGATTTGTAGCATACCACATGTACATTATGACTTAGGACTCTACAGAGCCCTTCCTTGCATGCATCCATGCACACAAATAAGTTTGCATCAAGATATGCAATTCTCAAAATTGGCACACTTGTCAATAAATGTTTCAAGTGTTGAAAACTCCTTGCACAATCCGAAGTCCATTCAAATCGTGCACCTTTATTTTGCAAACATTTGATTGGATGCACAATCTTTGAGAATCCTTCAATAAACCTTATGTGGTACCCTACCAGTCCCATAAAGGACCTCACCTCTGTGACATTTCTTGGTGTCAGCCATTTCTCAATGGATTCTATCTTTGTTGGTCGGTCCACCGATATTCCTTCTTCTGAAATGATATGACCCAAGTAATGAATATTCCAATGGTAAAATGAACACTTTCTCAACTTTGCATAAAGTTTATGCTTCCTCAATATTTGAAACACCATCCTCGAGTGTTTCTCATGCTCTTCTTCATAATTTGAGTAAATAAGAATGTCATCCAAAAATACGACGATGAACTTATCCAAGTAATCTCTGAAAACTCCATTCATCAAGCACATAAAGACAATTGATGCATTCGAGAACCCAAATGGGGCCATTGTAAACTCGTAGTGACCATACCTTGTTCTGAATGTAGTATTGTTGATGTCTTCCTCTTTTATTCTCACCTGGTGATATCTAGATCTGAGATCAATCTTGGAAAATACCCTTGCACCCCTTAGTTGATCAAACAGGTCATCTATACTTGGAAAAGGATATGTGTTCTTCATTGTTACCTTGTTCAACTACTTGAAGTCGATACAAAGTCTTAGCGTACCATCCTTATTCTTCACAAAGAAAATGGGCGCACCCCAAGGTGACACACTTGGGCATATATGCCCCTTCTTCAGAATCTCTTCAAGTTGCATCTGCAACTCCTTCAGCTTTGGCATACTCATCCTATATGGATTCTTGGTTATAGGTGCCACTCCCAGCATCTGATTTATAGAGAAGTCGATATCTCTTTTTGGTGGCAATCACAATATCTCTTTAAAGACATCCTTGAATTCCTTTAGTATTGCACAGTATTTAATACTTGGAACTTTATCCACAGGTTCCTCCTCCATGTGCACTGCAAATACTTGATATCCTTTCCTGTAACTTTTCTTCAATTGTAAGGATGAAATTTATCTGATAGTCACAACTATTGGAATTACTTGAACTTTTCTTAAGTTCCCTTCCTCATACAAGAAAGTAAATTCCTTATTATAATAGTCCAGAACAGGATGGTTCTCTTCCAACCAATCCATACCAATGACGCAATCATACAAGCCCAAATGTATGATATTCAAATCAGCCTTTTTGCGCAGTCCATTCATTTTCATTGTACATGCCTTAACCATCTCATTAATTTTCCTTTTTTCCCCTATAACCAACTGTACCAACCAAAATTTTCCAAGCTTGCTTCTCGGCAAATGGAATCCTTCCACCATTTTAGGATCTAGATAACTATTACTAGATCCTAAGTCAATTAAAACAGCAATGGGTTGGTCATTAATCTTACCTTCCATCTCGATCATGTGCAACTGAAACTCATCTTACCTAATGTCCAGGGCTATGTAAATTCTAGGTACACTTCTACCCATGTCTTCAACTATCGTAGCTTTCCATACATTGTGCGTAGTTCTCACTTTTTCACCCATTTGAGGACAATCTCTAAACATATGATTTTCGTCGCAACCCCAAAACTTCATTGGATGTTTCCTTGGCTTGGTTTCCATTACCTCAGTCATTTTGGGTTCCTTGGAAATTGGTTGTCCCTACACAGTGTTTCTGAAAAACAGTGGCTTAGCCCCCTTCTTCCTATGTTCCACCTTTCTTTCCATCTTGTCTTCCCAAGACTTTTGGAAAGTCAGTCTTCCCCTTCAATGATCATAGAGACATTTATCTCTCCATATAGTTTCTTCCAATGTCTTGAGATCGTCATATTGTATCTTGTCATTGATAAATGAGGGAAACCCAATCAAATACCTCTAAATATTCACATGTTCATCTTTGATGAAAGGAACATATTTTAGCAGTTATAAAAATATTATTTCGTACTCATCTATCGCCATACTTTTGAGCTTGATTTCAAATAACTCCTTCATTTTCCTATCATAGTAGAACTTGGTTAAATATTTATTTTCAAAATATCACTTGAATTCCCTCCAAGTAACCCTCTTCTCATCAATGTGCTACACCTGCACATATTGATCCCACCACATTGATGTTTTCCCCTTGAGTTGATAAATGGATATTCATCCTTGTTCCTGCGAGGAGTAATTATGCAGCTGGAAGTATTTCCTCATGCCCAACAACCAAGTTTATGCATCCTCATCCTTCTTATGCTCAACATCAAAAGTAGGAGGCTTGATCTTATTCATTTCTCCCTGTAGCTCGTCCATCGTGGTCCTTCTCTTATGATTTCTGACAAGAGATGAACTTGAGCTACTGCGTTCTTTCCTAAACGAATGCTTTGGGGAGTGAGGTCGATGCTTACCAGCACTTCTTTCTTCTCTTCTTTTCTCATCATGAGACATGTGACTTCTTGATTTAATTAACTCTATCTCCTTATCCATTTTCTTTTCTATTATGTCCAGGCTCTGCATCAATTTGACATTGAATTCATCCTGATGCTCCTTGGCTCTCATAAGCCTTTCATTATCATCTTTATATATTTGGACATATTTTTACAATCTCTTTATGGTTTAATCTAAATGCATGCACTCTTTCTTGCATTGTGTACCAGCAGCACCCAAACCAACATACATATATATGAATTCATCATCAGGACTGTAATTCTTCTATGCACCATCCATGTTTTTTAACTTCTGCACTGATTTTGTCCTTCTATAATCGCTGACAATTCTGTAAAATGTGCATACAACAAGATTTGTTAGACGAATTTATGAAACATCTTCATGAAAACTCTGCACCATCTTGTCAGATTCCTTCCTTGTTAAGCCCATGCACGCACTGGTATTCAACACACACTAATGCACATTGTCAATTTTCAACTTGTACATCGTGTATCAGTAATTCACATGCATCACAACTTTGTTTTGCGTAGTCCCAAACCTTTAGTGCACATACCATTCTTTATTGTACAATTCCAGTGTTGCACTCTACAATATCAAGAATTTAGTGCACACACTTGTGCATCAATACTTTTGCGCACATCACAAACTTACTTGTGTGCACCCAACATTATGGAATATGTGCACCCTCCCTTGATGCGCAATCCACACACACTAGCTTAGGTACGCACAACACTATGGAATGTGTGCACTTTATCTTTGATAACAAGCCTCGTGCACTCCACAATTGAAGCCTCACGCACCAACGGCTCGCCATCCTATATGTACATTACATTTACACTTGTTTCCAATGGGTCACCAACCTATATGGATCATTACATTGTGCATTACTCAAGTGCGCATAAAACCAAAATGGTTCACCACCCTAAATGTTCATCTACAAATGGGGTTTGGATTAAGGACATTATAAGAACTAATTTGGTGCTTAGTCAATGGGATTGGTGTCTTCTGTAGGTTAGTGTCTACAAGCATTATTTTTGAGTTGGTGCCTGAGAGAGGAGATTAGTTTCTCCTGCAGGTTGGTTCCTACAAACATTGTAACAATAGGTTGGTGCCTACAAGATTTGATAAAGAAATTTGGTGGTTTTCTCCCATTTGGATTTCCACGTTAAATATCTATGTATTGTGGATTATATGTTTGTATGTACATTGATCATTAACTGCTTATGACTGGTGAAGATATAAATTAATAAAGATTGTAAGAAAAGTAAAAATAGTCCTACATTGATTCACCCTTCCCTCTCAGTATAAATAAGTTTTCCAACATACCCCACCATCCCAGCGGGTGCCGGGGTGGTTGGGTATGTTACATAAATAACATTACCTTCCCCCAAACTAGCCAACAATTATTAACCAATAATAACTACCCACTAAAATATATATTTGGTTTACCTCAAAACCTGTATCCTCTATCAAAATGACCCTTAATCCACAATTGGGAGTCTCAACTACCTCTCAGGCCAACCCATTTTCACCAAAAGTTCTCAATTTGGAACCAAACAAACCTCCTTCCATACTCATAGTCAAAGGTTTCATGACATGGTCTTGGTTTTATTGAGCAAAAGTAGCTCCAAACTGTAAATGGTATGGTATTTTGTGTTTTGTCCTTTATATTGTTTCTTTGTTTTTTATTTTTATAATATATTATTTAAAACTATTACCAAGTTATTAATATACATTATATTTTTTAAAAAAATCATTCATGATACTTAATATTAAAAAAAAATGGTATGTAGTTAATTTATAGAGTATAATTTCAAATTATTTTTCTTGAAAGTCATATTATATTACTAAAATCTCCAAAGAAAGGAGAATTAGATTTCTCGGTTTTGGTTGTGAATGATGTGAAAAAAGTTTTCGCTAATTCTTAACCCAACATTCCTATTTTTGTTTTTCAATGTCAATAACCTCCCTCATGTGTCGTTTGGAATTTGGTAATACTTTGGTATCTTCAATATAAACTATGTTTACTTGTTATGGGAGTGTTCTACCAAAGTTTATGTCCCAAAATGATCATGAAGGAGGTCAACAAAATGTTCATTTGGACATATTATCATGTTTCACCAATGTAAGGCTTGCTCGATGAGCAATCATAAACTCCTTTGTGACGGTGATGATCAATTATATCTTTCAATGATTTTATCATCCCCTAATGGTATTTTAGGGATTTCAATTTTGTCTTTATTGTTTTTTTAATTGTGTTTTTAATCCCTTGGATGTAAGGTAAGATAATGTTAGAAATCACAATTATATTATTATAATCATGATTATTATTTGTTGGATGCATGTATTTCTACACAATTTTATTAATATATTAATATTATATTTTTTCTATTATTTCCCCTCCCTAGCTTCATATATAAGAATAAGGGTAGAACCTAATAAAGAAACTATAAGAATTTCAATTTTGTCCTTACTTGTTTTTTTTAATTGTGTTCTTAATCTCTTGGATGTAAGGTAAATTAATGTTAGAAACCACGACTATATTATCATACTCATGATTATTGTGTGATGGATGCATGGATTTCTAGCCAACTTTATTAATATACCAATATTTTTATCCATTTTCTCTAAAGACCTTGCAATATAGGCAAGTGTTTTCTTGTTTAGGATATTCTTCATCACAAATCTTGACAACTCATGGGACCAACTTATTAATAACACCCATTCATTTTTTATAAAAATGATGATGTGATCAAACATTTAAGTATTAATCTATGAGAGTCTTTTTTCTTATATACTTGATGTGATAATGAACCATCATGGTCTTTCATGATAAGAATATAAAGAAAAAGGAAAACTGTCATTTTCCTTTATTTCCATAATGAATTTGATGTGATTCGATTGACTATATACAACTAAGTGTTGCAATAATCTATTTAAGTGTTCTAATAATCTATTTAGGTTTTCGTTACCATAATTCTCTTTGGCATTTGTATTGACTATATAGAACTAAGTGTTCCAAGAACCTATTTAGGTTTTCTTTCCCATAGTTCTTTTTGGCATTTGTATTGTCAACAAAACACATTCAACATTTAGCTTGGAGAGGATAAGTGCTAAGAACTATTTCTTCAAAGTGTAATTTCATGAATAGGTTCACCACACTAGGGGACAACTGTGAGCCCATGACAATGCCACTTGTTTTCTCATATATCTCTCCTTGAAAGATAAAAGAATGTTGATCTCAATCACATCTCTACCAACTTCTCTATTTCATGATCATTTTTCTTTTGTATGACATTAATAGACTCATCAATAAGAAATGATATCAAATGTGATTAATTTATATTGAGTTATGATGGTTAGCTCCAAACTTGCAACATTGAAAGAAGAAAATGTGTCATCAATCTTTAACACCATGAGCTCAAGTGAGCCAAAATTCCTATAATTTGTTCACTAATGTGAACTCCAATATGATGAAAGTGAACCAAGAGAATTGAATCAACTGCAAGTTTGACACATCCATAAAAATTCCCGACAACTCAATCAAATGCCAAGCTACAATGTAGAAGGATCCAACTTTCCTATGCTAAGTCAAATGACCATCCAAGTGAACAAAATCTCCACATTGTTGCTCTCAAAATTAGGATCGTAATATGATATCCTGTGTATGATTAAATTGAAAGATACTGAACAATAATTATGTCAAAGAATGCCATCTAGAGACTCTAGTTGCCCATATGGAAAATTTGATTCCCATCTAGAATATTTTTTTTTGTTTATTCTACTTTCTATAGACCTTGGTTTCCCATCTAGAAATTTTAATGCCCATCTAGCATATTTTTTGTCGAAAATTTCATTTCAACAACCATCTTAAACTCCCCCCTTTTTTAGATTAAAGGAGAGACAACAAGTGGTTTTTTATTGACCACGAACCATCTTCACTTGATTTATGAACTCCTCCCTGAAGGTGTAGGAGAGTTACAGCAGTGTACTCCCCCCTTTGATTCTCAGGAGAGTATCATACTTCAGTAAGACTGAAATAGTCGCTTGGTTTTTGGTGACCATTTCCAAGGATCAAGCCACCCATAGTGTATTTTTAATCTTTCATATTTCTTGAATGTCGAACATCTATTTGATGAATGATTTGACTTGCCGCAATTATAACAAGGATGGATATCAAAACATTGAATATGTTATCCCTCGAGATGTTCCAGATTTTTATTGGAACGATGTCGAGGCACCCCAGGGGCTAAGACTCAAAATGAATCTTAAAGCCAAATTTGCAGTAAGGTAATTAGGCAATTAATGGGAAGTTTTTCCTCTCTCTCTCTTTCTCTTCTAAAATTGTAGGACCTTAAACAATATCATCTCATATGAAAAATACTCTCAACTATCAGAGGCATATGTCTATGAGTGTTTCAGAAAAATAATATTTAAAAGGAGAATGAAGTGATGATTTGGAAGAAAAACAAGATAAACATATAGGGCACTACTGATAGGTGTATACAAATCAATAACACATCAATAATAGGTGTATACAAATCAATAACACATGCTTCAAGCAATTAAAATATTCATACACTGAAGGAGGTACCCTCTTTATATCATTCAAATGCATAAATAAAATGACAAGAAATGGTCATACATTCATAGGAAATTACTTTTGTGTCATTACCAGAAATCATACAGTAATATTGAACATGAAGAATGGCTTGTTTTCTGAGATTTTATAAATCATATATGATACAAGAAAGAAAAAAAGGGAAGAGATGCTTTACATGAACACAAACACAATAGAACGATTAAAGACTAAAACTTAAATGCAAGGGATGAATCTTTGGTTTCATGTTTCATTTATCAACTGATTGTGCTCAAGGCTTTTGTTCAAACAACTCTGGTTATAAGAAAATCTTCAATCTCCCAAAATGTTGAACTTGACAATGGGTACCTTATTTTCTTTTTATCCTTCTCTCTCACCCCCTAAACCGTTTCTTGAAACTACTTCCTGCTTCTTGAAATCATTTTCCAACTTCTTGATCCTTGAGTGATTTTCCTCCTGTAAAATTTGGTTTACCTTCACATGGGTGAAATTATGTTATAGAGATATTTTGGGACATATAGAGATCTACCATTCAAAATATCCATTGAGCTTCATCCTTGAAGAGTCTCTGTAATCATTTTCATGTTTGGATGGAAGCTCAAAATCATAACTACAAAGATCATGCGACTTAGCAGTCGTCACGACCGCTGATCGGAGGATTATCTATTAGAGTGCTCATGGGTCAAGTATAAACAAAGGCTCCAATGAAAGAATCTTCGAGAGTCATGATGGATAAAATAAAACCTAGACCATCAATATGGAATTTGATCAAATTCTAGTCGTTGATCAATCTTGACTGAAAACCAACATTCCCTAAGGCTCTGATGGTGCCAAAATGACATTAGATGGGTCCCGTGAATCACATGGAAGCTTGGTATTGATCCGACAGGTTCCCTTCTAAAATTGACTTCATTCATATGTCACCGGGGACATGTGTCCATTCATGTTACTTCGTGCAGGAGAGAAACCATGATGGATCCTGGGTCGTTGATCTCGCTCTCCTTTAACAAATTTGAATCATCCTTCAGAGGTGCGTCGATCGGAGTTATTTAGAGAAAGGACCCATGAGTAATTTCGATGAAAGAACTCCGACGACCATACATCTCGAGTTATGGATAAGATAATATCTGGATCATTGATCGAAGCTGCAATAAGATGAGATTTGGGTCATTGATCAGGGTGCTGGAGATGGACTGGGAGTCATTGATTTTTCCGCAACCCAAGAGAAAAATAAACTAAGGTATGAATAATATTATGTTGATGTCATCCTGGATGTGCGGCGCCTTCTTGCTAGTCTGTGCTAGCACATGATGTGGTGGAAAGGTAAGACACATTTCACTCGGATTCGAGACATTTATTTGTGCATCCGGTGAGTTCCACATGTCCACGTGGTAGTTGTTGATTGGCTCTAACAGTTCTCTGCTAACAATATAACATGACACCTAGCCGATAGGATTTGATACTTGGGAGCATATCAAGACCATTGATTGGTCCTACATGAAAAGGTCCTGGAGAAAATTTAGACCTTCCATCGTTGGTGCCTCTTCGGAGTGTTGCAGGACTAGTTTTGGATGGAACTATGAAGAGAGAACTACGAAGTAAATCTCAACCTTCCATTGGAAAGCTAAGGAAAATTGAGAGCCATTGATCCAGCATGGTTGAAAACAAAAATTAACTAAGGAAAAAACCATCATGTTAATGCCAACCCAAACACGTGGAAAATTTATATTGACCCATGGTGGTACTGACGTGGCTAGGGAGCAGGAAACGTGTCACCCATATTTGTGATTTTTACCTATTCATGTGGTGGATTCCTCATGTCCACATGGTAGCCTATGGTTGGCTTTGACAGTGCTCTGTTGGTGGGCTGACATGACACCTGAATGGGAAAATATTGAGATCAAATATCAGATCTAGACCATTGATCGATCCAACTTGAATAAGGTCTGAGTAGATCTAAACCATCCATCGGAGGAGCCTTCTCGGAGTGCTTGAGGCTTGGATATGAATGTGACTCTGAAAAGGGAAGTGCAAGTTAAATATCATCTGTCAATTAGAGGAACATGATATCAAATTATATTCGTTGATCTCGCCATGGTCGAAAACAGAAATCGACTAAGGAAAAACTCATCATGTTGATCTCATCTTTGACACATGGCACCTTCTCACTGAGTTCGTGTTGGTGGTAATGTGGCAGGGGAGAAATACATGTGTTTCCCATTTTTAATATTCTTTTGGATGACTTTGGTGGGTTCCACTTGTCCACATGGAAACTTCAAATTAGTTCTAATAGTTCCTTGTTGGCATGTCATGTTATCATCTCCTCTAGATTTCATCGACGATGATGTCGTCGTCAACAGTGTGAAAACTTCACCGGAGCTTTCGCTTTTCATTTTCCTGACGAATACTCTCGGCCCGATCCCTACCATTGATTTGTCTCTGACACGATGAGTTTCGTTGATCTGGCTCACCCAAAATCCAAGATCGGCTAAGGTATGAACAATATTATGTTGACATCATCCTAGCACTTGGTGGCCTTCTATTATCCCATAGTGGTACTGACGTGGCAGGGGAGAACAACATGTGTCAATCGTATTTGAGGTTTTTATCCATGCATGAGGTGGGTTCCACATGTCCACGTGGCAACGTCTAGTTGGATCTAACAACACTCTGTTGGCATGATTCTTTAGATCCACGTTTAAATTAATGTGGTGGGGGTAATTGTCATCGACGATAAGGAAACAAAATGCGTTGTGGTGTACATGTATTTCTTCGACAACAACATCGAAAATCAGTGGGTGCTCGCCTTGGTCCCCAGACTGTAGGTCCTTTGATAAACCTATTTTCCTTAAACACTTTTTGGGTACGATAACCCCCTTTTGAACTGCGACAATCCCCTTCTAGACTGCGACGGGCCTCAAGGGATTAATTTTTCCTTATGCACACAAGGGCATGGATGTTCATGTTGTTTCTTAATTCTTCCTTAGGTAAATTCAACTCTGAGTTGTGTAGAAGCTCCTGAAGCTCAACTTTATGTTGCTAACTCATTTGATCTCGGCCTTATAACTTCAGTCATCCTTCATTTAATTGCAAGAAAAAATATAGTACTAACATTTGGCTCCAGTGTGCACACGTGCATGCCATTTTGGTCTACTGAGAATTATAGACTTAGCTCCTTCTTCTGTTGGGTTATGGATTTTTCTCAGAAATGTACATCTCCTTTAGACCTGAAAATTGATCTGATATGGGAAACAAAAATGCTCAACAACTTACAATGTTATCAACCTACCTACTTGCTCAAGTAACAAAAGGTGAATGAAGTAAAATTAAAACAAACTCTACAGACTGAAAACAAATGCTCGACTACAAGCTTATTTATGTACATAATCCTCCTACTAGGATTAGTCCATCCACTTTGATCAAGTGAAATGACATTTCTAATGATACTAGGAAAGTTCCTTACTGCATGGATGAACTTCGTGTATGCACCTTTACAAAATAAGGACAATTAGGAGTGGAAATTGCAACATTCTATAATCTTGAATCGCATACCTATGATATGAAGATATAAGAATCATGTATCCCAAGTCATATGTGACCTTAGACAATGTTGATTTCAACCAGGATGCCATTGGGTCATGAAACATATGAGGGACGACATATTTCTTAACAAAAATGGAGGTTCCTTCTTCATGATGGATTCGACTGCACTACTCCTCGATACTATTCAGTTTTTTTGCTTGTTATTCTAGTGAAGAGAAAGGAGGAAGAACAAAAAATTCAACACACTGAAATATTTCCACTGGTTCTTTTTCACAATGGTCAGGGTTTGTACCTTCAAGAACGAATGAAAATAATTCTTCAATCTGAATCCCTTCATCAGAACCCTCATAAATCACATAGACAGGTGCACCAATAACATTTTCTGGAAATGCCACTCTAGATATCTTCTCCTCAATACCAAGCTTTGATACTATGTCATGATGGTCAAATATGGACATATTTCTGCTTGAAATTTTTGTGAACGATGTTGCAGAGAAATGCACCTCTTCTTCAACTTTTTATTCATAAGAAACATTATTTGTGTTGTAGAATCCAATATGGTAAGATTCCTCATGCACCAACCATTTAGTAGCAGATGACTCATAAAAAAACGACAATGCGTCATCAATAATGTTACCTTGAAACAAACCCACAGAATTTTCAGCAACACAATCTTCACTTTGATCAATAGATGTGAATGAAGAAATCATTCTCTCTTCTTGAAAATACTTATGAATATTTCTATAACTGACATATTCTTCAAACTCAATTTCATAAAATCCTTCCTCCTCTTCACTACGGTAGGAGAAATATTTTTTATGTTCTATATTTGACTCAAGTTCTTCATTACATGAGTGTTCAAAAGGAAACTCAGGATATGTAAATTTAGAAATCTTCTCTAGATCTTCTTGAAAATGTAAAAATTTATCATCACATACCAAATTTCTTGAAACAACAATGGGAATTCGCAACTCGTGACCATCCTTAAAAGAAGAAATATCCATCTGAAAATAATTTTGACTAATATCTTGCAAGGAAGAAATAAGTATTGTATCCTCGTGTAGATTCTCTGAAAATTGTGTGCAATCACTCTCTAATGATGCCTCTTCATTTGAACGTTCCATGCCATCTCCTTCATTTTCACTATTATAGCAAGCCTTCTTTTCAAAATCGTTTTTAGATTCATCATTAGTTGTTTCCCATTCCTTTTCACTATTACAGGAAGAATCTTCTATATCTTCTTAAACTTATTTAAAAATTTCATTGCAACAACTTCCAAAAGGAAGATCAATGGGATACCTTATTTTATAATGAGAATGGAACAATATATGAAAATCCTTAAGTGGAGCTATACAAGCAATGGGTAAATATCTATACCATTTTAGAGCCTTTCCAACTACCAAGGACATGAATAATTTCATGAGGACATCTTCATGAAAAATACTCAGTTGATTCATACATAAGTGGTACTCTATTAAATTTTGGGTCGGATTATCATCATCATATTCTCTGAATCTAGGAACATAGTCTCCCTGTTACACATTATTTTGGTCACCCCAGTGACCCACTGACAACATGTTCCCTGAAAAGATAAAAGGGACTTTCTCCATGAGGAAAGTGATTTTCTTTCCCTTCTCAAAAACCCTATTAAGGAAGGTCGTCGCACCCTCCAAAATGCATGGGGTGGGACAATGCCTGATCGTCACACCCTAGGTATATTGCAGCTTGCGGAGACGTCACAGTCCAGCTCTAGAGCATCCATCGGTTGACTGCTGCGTAGAGTAGCAAAAGCAGTCATGTGTTATAGTGAGTAGCATCTGTGATGCTTGTTGTATATGAATCCATGTGCTTCACATTTTTGACATTTTGGTCTTCGCACAAAAAGACTTTTTATAAAAAAAAATCGTTATTAATATAAGGCTTCCTTATTACCTATGTCCCCCCATTTGGAACCTTCGGAAAGAGCTAGGTCTGGGTCTCCATGGAAATCTAACCCGGTGTATGCATAATCATCGACCATGAGCATTTGAGTCCACAGCCACTCGAAGAAGACATCGTTATACCTGACGATGTGACCGCCTTCATGTCGGGCCATGAGGTCTACCCACCTCTTCATCCTTGGATCCTGTGGATCAGGTAGAACCCACTCTACCTGCAAGCGTAAGACTGGGACCCTCTCTAGGAAGAAGGATACCAAAATAGACCCTTATCTGAATTGTTTCAACCCACCACTTTTTCACTTGGTAAGTTGTTTCTTCATACGTTTAAGGACCCCTTCGCACCAGTTGAAGACTCCAGGCTCCAGACACTCTAGTGCATACTGAAAATGGCTCTACGGAGCCATGTGAGGAGTTGTTCTCCCTACCATGCGAGTAATATTATATAGGGTAGTTCATAAAGGAAAATCTTGGACATCCCTAACAGTGACCTTGCCACTATGTTTCTCGGTTCCCGACACACAATGTTGAATGATGTAGTAGTTCATAGGCTCACTGCCACCCCTTCTACCTGTAAGTGTAACCCGTGAACCCCAGTGAGATAGTCCTATTAGGAAGTAGATATCCTCGATATCTATGGTGAGTGTGTGGGAACCCACATGAAATTCCTGCTCGGCCACGTTCCACATATGAACCAGATACTCAAGTAGTCTCAGTTGGGCCCTCATGCTCTGAATCTTGAAAAAATTAGTAGCCCACACTGCCGAAGGGCCATCATTGTTCCCAATTCATTCTCGGTGAAGTAATCTTCCTCTTCATGCTCTTTTTCGTGCCACTCCAACATCTTAACTGTGGAAAACCTGCCAAGAGACCATAAGATGACATTAGAAACACAATTTTCTTCCCTGGAGGTTTTTTACTTGTTGGGTTCATCTTTTGAAATTTTGGGTTGTGGTCATCATAGGCCAGGGAATTCGCACAGACCGACATCATCCCCCCCATATTTAGGGTCACCTGCGATGATCCTAGATCATCACATATCCTAATAGGGCCACCTGCGATGACCTCAACGCATGGGTAAGCCCCAAAAACTCAACTCAAAACAAGAATTGAACCAATGAAAATCAATTTTTTAACCATGCAAAGATGAAGGAGAAGGAGATTATCTCTTTATCAAAGACGATTCGTGAAATGATCCCCCGTACACTCCGCAATCAACAGTTGAAATCGACGTGAAAAGAGGGATTTGGAGGAATGTTAGGGCAAAGTTACAAATGAAATGGTAAAATGTGATTTGTTACCCATTTTATTAACTTTTATTACTTTTCGTTTGTATATTATATTATATTTTATGCTTTATCCAAATCCTAAATTCCTAACAACTTTACAAGTGGTTGATTTTCGCAGATTGAAAAAGTCTGGAGGTGAGACGTTGGAACAACAACCCACTTTTTTGGTTTGTTTTTATGAATTTGTCACATGTACAGATTCTTTTTAGGGTTTTTCAATAAAAACCTCGAGCTTAGTATTTGTTCTTTCTCATGCTCGTAAATTTATGAGAATGTAACCGAGTATACTTATATCACTTTTTCGGACTCGTAAAGGTTATATGAAAAAGGAACCCCCCTGGAGTCTTCTTTAAGCTCTTTTCAGACTCTCTAAACATGAAAATATGGTCGAATGACCTTGTTCTTTTCACGCTCGTAAAAGTATTTGAAGAAAACATCTGATGAGTGGTAGGTTATCACTTTTTCAGTCTCGTCAAATTAATTTATGAAAAAGGACCTGTTGGAGTTCTCTTTAAGTGTTTTTCAGACTCTCTAAAATTGAAAAACCCCTGAGTTTTCTTTCCCTAGACTCATTAAAAAAACATAGAAAGACCCATATGAGACCGAACCACTCCTTCTTAGGGTTCGTTAAACATACTATGAGGACTCATCTGAAGGATGAGCTTACATCAATAAGAATATGTTATCCTCCTCAAGCTTACGTAAAAATAAAGAGGTACTCACCAAAAATGGTGGGGGGAAATTAGGAAAGAAATGTGTCTCTGTATTCGTGTTAGTGGAAATAGTATTCTCTCTTGAACATGACACTCCCTTCATAATTGTGTCTGGGTTGGGAAATCCATTTGTCTCTCATTTGACCATCTACAAGTTCATATGTTGGGTCCTCCTTGAGTCAATGCTGCCAAGACCATTTTCGTGTCATTCATATGTTCAAGAGAAGTTCAACCAAAACAAGCCCTCTATCAAGTCGGTCATCTGCAGTTATAAATTTTCTACCATGTCGCCCTTCACTGAGTCAATCCCGAATCACTTCATACTTTTATCTACTTCAAATCTGTTACTTATTTTGTGTCATTGATGGGGGATACATCAAGGCCCTCCTGTGATGAGTCTTTTCCTGTCGAATTCAAAACATTATCTGGGAACGAGACTTAGAAATCATTTACTACCTTAGAGCCTGCATGCCTCAATGGAAAGTTTCTTCTCTTCCAACAGTGGGTTCACTTCATTGACCCCTGATTGGGAGATTCCATTGAATGTTCGACTTCAACTCATTTATTCACATTCGTTGGATTGTACTAGGGTACCTTGGGAGTCATTGACATCAATGGTGATTTCCCTTTCACTTGTTAACGATTTTCATTATTGACCGGTAATCAAGTGATTTCTACCATGTTTGACTTCGACACCTATAATCACATGGTTAGATTCGTACTTAAGGATGACGGAATGAAGACCCTGGATCTCATCGTTCTGATCCAGTTTGTGACGGAGTATTCATGAATTAGTACTGACACATAGATCCACTATGTATGTGTTGTGGATATGTCCGGATATTGAATTTTTAGAGCATAGATCCACAGTGTATTCCTGGTGGCTATGCCGATTCACAATGACATGGATCCACAATGTATATTTAGTGGCCATGACTCACTTGATATTTTCAATCTGAGTATGGGAATACCTACCTCATAGAATGGTATATTATTATGTTGATGCTTGATTGTTTGCAGGTTCCCGATCAATGTGCTCCTTGTTCGATGCACACATTCTACAAAGTATTTCAGTTGTCACGAGTTCCAGTTTCATACTTTGGGGGGAATTATGTTACACATTATTCTGGTCACCTCAGTGACTCACTGACAACATGTTCCCTGAAAAGATAAAAGGGTATTTCTCCATGAGGAAAGTGATTTTCTTTCCCTTCTCAAAAACCCTATTAAGGAAGGTCATCGCACCCTGCAAAATGCATGTGGTGCGAAGATGCTTGATCGTCGCCCCCTTCTCTAGAGCTGGATTGCGACATCTCTACAGGCTACAATATACCTAGGGTGCGATGATGTCAATATCTAAGGAAAATTCAAATTCACGAAAGTTCTAGAAGGGGATCTTATAGAAGATGAGGTGGCTTCCGAACAGTTTGGATCTTACTTGCTTCTTTGATTTGGTGGGATCATCCTAATATCCTCATCTATCTCTCCTTCACACTATATAAGGAGGGATCTCTCATGGAAAAGGCTAAGTTTGAATAGGATAAGATTTGTATGGAGAAATTCTACTTCAGATTATTCTTGAGAGATTTGCTTTAGTTCTACAAGCTACATCGAAGATCTTCTTCATTCAAAGGCTTTGGAGAAAAGGTGTGTGTGTTAGAGAAAAGGGACATTGAAAGGGGGCCTTGCGACATCAAGGCTTTGGCTGTATTCTCTACTTTCTATTTAATATGATACATCAATATGTTTCTTTCCCATAAAACCATTCTTGTTTTATTGTATGATTCCTTGATCACATGCATAGGTTCTTGTTGAGTATACCTTATTGCTTTCACTTTGTTGGCTTGTGTTCCTTTGCAGGTTCAATATTGCATGAGAATTGGAACAGAGAGAGGATGGAAATGGAAATAGGAAGTGACATTTAAAAGGTATGTTGTCTATCTCTTGTTAGCTAGTAAACTCAATAATTAGGTCCTAGGGAAAGGCTTATATTCTGTTATGTTTTGTTCTAGTTTCGGGTGGTACTAGGGAGATATGTTTGTATCCACACTTATCGATTAGTATAGAAACACTCCCCAAAACCCTATCATAGTTACGGGATTAGGAAATCCAGGTATATTTGAAAAATCTAGTGGAGAAAATCTTGCAGATACTATATCAACACTTGATATTGCCATTAAAACACAATGGAGTCCTTAGTGGGATCACATTGAATAAGGGAGTAACAGGATTTTCAAGAAATTTCGAATGGAAGAGCCTACTTCTTGAAAGAATTCTAAAGAAGGATTTAGGAGGTCTAGCAAAGTTTCTAGTGTAGGTTAAAAAAAAAAAGTGAATCTTCAGGTATATCATCCAGATTTATGGATTCAACACTTTGATGAACAATGGAAGGAAATAGTTTGAGATGAGGGTTACCTGAGAAAAAGGAGGTCTGATACTCTCTGATATTACTCTAGGTTGTGATATTTTGTGGATTTGAATATATCAGAACCTGATTAGAATCATGGTGGCTTATGGTGTGTCTTTTGGTAGAGGTCAGGTTGTAGGTGAAAGATTAACAACCAAGTTCATGAGGCTTGTTCACCATCAAATCTCGGAGCTTACAATTTCATATCCCAGGGAATATTTTTTCAACTTACTCCCCCAAAAATGGTGCCATTTCATATGTTATCGCTTGATATGTTCCAGGGTGTAGTTGGAACGATGTCGAGGCACCCCATGGGCCAATAATCGAGATGAATATTAAGGATATATTTGTAGTAAGGTAATTATTCAATATTTGGGAAGTTTTCCCTCTCTCCCTCTCTTTCTCTTCTAAAATTGTAGGACCTTAAATAGTCTCATCTCGGATGACAAATGCTCTAAATTATCATAGGCATATGTATACGAATGTTTTAGACAATCAAGATTTAAAAGGAGAATGAAGTGATGAATTGGAATAAAAACAAGATAAACATATAGGGAACTACTGAGAATGAATCATGTAGCTTATGGAAATAAAATAGTGTGATGAGAAATCAAGAATTCAACAGCTCTAACAGGTGTA
The DNA here is from genome assembly GCA_009831015.1 of Picea engelmannii. Taxonomy (NCBI): domain Eukaryota; kingdom Viridiplantae; phylum Streptophyta; class Pinopsida; order Pinales; family Pinaceae; genus Picea; species Picea engelmannii. The sequence goes on along the minus strand of ML798229.1, from coordinate 142,274 downwards.
TACAGATCAATAACACATGCTTCAAACAATTAACATTTTCATACACTCAAATTCAAGGAGGTACCCTTTGTATATCATTCAAATGCATAAAGAAAATGATAATAAATGGTCATACATTCAGAGGAAATCACTTATGTGTCATTACCAAAAATCATATAGTAATACTAAACATGAAGAATGGCTTGTTGTATGAGATTTTATAAATCAGATCGGATACAAGAAAGAAAAAATGGGAAGAGATTCTTTACAAGAACACAAAAAAATATAAGGATTACAGACTGAAACTTAAACGCAGGGGATGAATCTCTAGTTGCGTGATGCATTTATCAACTGATTGTGCTCGAGGTTTCTAGTCAAACAACTTTGGTTATAATAAACTCTTCAATTCCCCAAATTTCCTACCTTCAAAATGGGTGCCTTCTTTTATTTCCATCCTTCTTTCTCATTCCCTAAAACTTTTTCTTGAAACTACTTCCCGCTTCTTGAAATTTTTTTCCAGCTTCTTGATTCTTGAGCAGTTTTCCTCCTGGTAAAATTTTGTTCACCTGGGAGAAATTATGTTATAGAGATATCATGGGATAGCTGGAGATATACCAGTCAAAATATCCATTGAGCTTCATCCCTGAAGAGTCCCTACAATCATTTTCCTTTTTGGCTAGAAGATCAAAATCATAACTATAGATATCGCATGACTCAACAGTCGTTGGATCTATCTTTGGCAGGAAATCATGAATGTTGATCGGAGGATCATCTATCATATTTCTTAGGGCTCATGTCTAAATGGAGGCTCCAATGAAAGAAGCTTCAAGATTCATGAAGGATAAAATCAAACATGGACCATCAATATGGAATTTGATCCAATGCTAGTCATTGATCGATCTTGACCGAAAACCAACATTCCATAAGGCTCTAATGGTGCGAAAATGACATTAGATGGGTTCCGCCAATCACATGGTAGCTTGGTATTGATATGACAGGTGCCCTTATGTAAGTGAATTCATGCATACGTCATCTAGAACACGTGTTCATTTATCATTACTTCGCACAAGAGAGAAACTTGGATGGTTCATGGGCCATTGATCTCGCTCTCCTTTACCAAATATAGAGCTTCCTTCAAAGGTGTGCCCATCAAATATATCTAGATAAAGTACCCATGAGGAATGTTCATGAAATAACTATGACGACCATAGATCAGGAACTACAGATAAGATCAGATCTGGGCAATTGATCAGAACTGCACTAAGATGAGATCTGGGTCGTTGATCAGGGTACTGGAGATGGACTGGGAGATTTTGATCTTGTCGCAACCCAAGAGAAAAATCATCTAATGCATGAATAATATCATGCTAATTTCAACCTGGAAACGTGGCACCTTCTCGTTGTTCTTCGTTGGCACATGATGTTGCAGACAGGTAAGACATGTGTCACCCAGATTCGCAACATTTACCAGTGCATCCGGTGGGTTCCACCTATCCACGTGGAAGCCACTAATTGGCTCTGACAATGATATGTTGGCAAGATAACCTGACACCAGGTCAGGAGGATTTGATACATGGTATCATATCGGGATCGTTGATTGGTCCTACTTGAAAAGGTCTGAGAGAAGATCTAGACCGTCCATCATTGGTGCCTCCTAGGAGTGTTGTGGGACTAGTTTCGAACAAGACTCTGAAGCGAGAATTGCAAAGTAAATATCAACCTTCCACTAGAGATCTCAGAATGAATGAGATTCGTTGATATAGCATGGTTGAAAACAAAAATTGACTAAGGTAAAAATCTTCATGTTGATGCCAGCCCAGAAACATGGCAACTTTCTATTGGCCCATGGTGGTACTGACGTGGTTGGGGAGAAGGACACGTGTCACCCAGATTTTCATTTTTTACCTATGCATGTGGTGGGTTCCTCGTGTCCATGTGGAAGAATCTAGTTGGCTCTGATAGTTCTCTATTGCAGGGATAACACGACACCTGATCGAGACGATCTTGAGATCAAATATCAGATATGGACCATTGATCAGTCCAACTCGAATGAGTTCTAAGTATATATGGATCGTCCATCAGAGTAGCCTCCTCGGACTGATTGAGGCTAAGATATGAATGTGACTCCAAAAAGAGAACTGTGAAGTGAATCTCAACCATTGATCAGAGGAACATGAGATCAAATGAGATCTATTGATCTCGTCGTGGTCGAAAATAGAAATTGACTAAGGAAAAACTCATCATGTTGATCTCATATTTGACACATGGTGCCTTCTCACTGGGTCCATGCTAGCGGTGATGTGGCAGGAGAGAAATACATGTGTCGCCCATTTTTTATATGCTTCAGGGTGACTTTGGTGGGTTCCACTTGTCCATGCAACAACTACAGATTGGTTCTAACAGTGCCATGTTGGCATGTCATGCTATCATCTCCTTTGCATTTCCCTGACGTCACCGACAATGATGTCGTCGGTGGCACTATGAAAACTTGTTTCGAGGGTTTCTCTTTTCATTTTCCCGACGACGACCCTCGACCTGATCCCTACCAATGATGTGTCGTCGACGCAAGGAGATTCGTTGATTTGGCACACCCAAAAGCCAATATCAGCTAAAGTACAAACAATTTTATGCTGACATCATCCTAGCACTTGGAGGCTTCCTATTAGTACATAGTGGAACTGATGTGGCAGGGGAGCAGGACACATGTCACCCATATTTGAGGTTTTTACCCATGCATGAGGCGGTTTCCCCATGTCCACATGGAAGACTCTGGTTGGCTTTGACAACTCTCTACTAGCATGCTGCTTTAGCTCCATGTGTAAATTAATGTGGCATGGGAAATTGTTTTTGGTGATAAGGAAATAAAATGCATCATGGTGAACATGTATTTCTTCAACGATGACATTGACATCGACAATCAGTGGGTGCTCACCCTTGGTCCCTGGACTATGGTCCTGTGATAAGCCTCTTATCCCCTGGAGCTTAAACGCTTTTTGGGCATGCTAACCCCCTTTTGAATTGCGACAAGCCCCGAGGGCTTAATTTTTCCTTATGCGCACAAGGGCATGGATCTTCTTGTTGTTTCTTACTTCTTCCTTAGGGAAATTTGACTCTGAGCTATGCATAAGGTCTGGAAGCTCGACTTTTTGCTTCTAACTCATCTGATCTTGTCCTTATAACTTCAATCATCCTTCATTTAATTGCAAGAAAAAATACAGTATTAACAGACTCTCCATGTGACCTAATTGACTGAAATGTTGGCATTTAGCATTATGATGCTCAAATCGAATAGGTGAAGTTAAAACTTCTTCAAGGAATTTTGCACCGATGAAGTGGATTCATCTAGAATAATCTGCAGCATGAAAATTTTCTTCCTTATCATATCTAATGCTTGTTTTTTTCTTATTGTTCCTGATTTATTCCCAACATATGATGATTGGCTTGGAAAGAGAAAGTTGAAATTGTTCATGCACAACTTCATACACATATGCACTTGTATCTAAAGTTGGCTCACTGATTTTATCCTTCACTGAATGTTGATCAAAATCATCATCATCATCATAGAGAGGGTTGTTCTGAAAAATGACTAGTTCAAAACATTTCATTGACTGCTAATTTTTTAGGTCCCTAATTTCATCATTCAATAGTTGGGATTGAGATGGAAGAAGTCTAACTTTAACTTGCTTCACTTGCAAACAAGTTAGCATTGATTGAAGAGTTTATTTGTTGACTATCATAGTGTTGTCTTCAACAGTGATTATTAGAGTATTTAGTAACTCTAATAATTAGAGACTTTGTTCCATTTGAAAACATTGAATGACACCTCCTTATGTAGGAAGGTCTAGATTTCAATTGACTCAATAGAAACAAGGGATTCTTGCAACTCGCTTTCTTAAACTCTTTGGTTTTCACTTCATGCTCACTTGTGTTTTTTGAACTCACTTACTTGCATTTATTAACACTTACTTGTACTCTTGAACTCACTCACTTGATTTTTTCTTACAGCAAGGTGTGTGTGTCGGATACTATAAAAAATACACCAAAGTGTGATTTTCACAATGGTTTAAGTTTTATTCCAACAAGTTTCAACTCAACATTATAAATTTTGACTCAAAATTACAATGAAATTTGAGTGTCAATCTCAACTAAGAATGCACACGAAAATTGCAATTCAACTTAAGTTTGATCTCATACTTAGAAAAGGAACTATTGCAAGTATTATTATCAAAATTGATGTTTATTTTGAAGATGAACTAGAATTAACACTGATAAAGATGTGTCATGCAATGTTGATGTGGTCAATAACTTGAACATCTGATCAACAACTTGAATCCCTGAATTTTTTTTGTAGTTGTTTCATTACTTGTGCATGAGATTGTGAATGAATCTTATTAACTTTTACTCCATGTGTGCAGTGTTTGCAATTGTAGTGTCAAAACTAGACACTAGAAATGAACATTATCAAGAATCCAAAAAAGCACACACCATATAAAACATACTCAAGGTGTACCTAACATCCCCTTAGTAGACCCTACCTTCAGGAAGGAGGGACTATTGTAAACGGATTGGGATTTTCCATTAGTACAACACGCAAATCAAAAAAAATATCCTATAGTTTTTGCTTCCTATATCGTTGAGCACTTTTTCTCCACTTATCAAATAGGTACAAAAATATTTTAACCAATAGAAAACTTTGACATCTTATTTGCCCTCGTCTTGAGGTATAGAGATACATTGTTCATGGAAACTTAGATTAAAAACACATTTTCTTAATAACTTTTCTCGAAGTGAAGTAATGTTAGAAATAGTCCTAGCATTACTTCTCTAATATTAAATGTTTTCTTTCCCCCTTTCCATAGGTAAAGTTTTTTGTACTATGATCTTGAAATGTTTTTCAGGGACAACATGGATGTCACTTCAGTGTCCATGTGGCTATAGGTATGATAGACATGAGAATAACATGCAATTTTTTCTCTATTTCTCCTAGTGCTCTTAATTTGTGCCCTTCCTTGCACCCTTCTCCTATTAACTCTACTCTCTACTCCTTGTACTCTTCTCTTTTTCTCCTCCCCGTGAAGTCCACTCCAAGTATCGTTCTCTTCTCTTTTTCTCCTCTCTTGAACTCTGCTCCATTTCTGCATTTGGTTCAGAAAAATATGATTTGTGTGTGTGTGTGTGTGTGTGTGTGTGTGTGTGTGTGTGTGTGTGTGTGTGTTTTGCAACAAATGAATAACAAAGAAGTACCAGATGCTCTAGTTCTGCATTTGGTTCAACAAAATATGACTTTTCTTTTTGTGTGTGTGTGTCGCAACAAATGAACAATAGAGAAGTAACATATGAACAACAAATAATTGTCGATGGACAACAAAGAACAATCTATCTTCATAGATGAAGAACATATATTATACTATTCAAGCCTAGTTTTTCTTTTTACTTATATATTTGTATGTATATTATTTTCTTTATAATTGAAGACAGAGAATAACAAATATCTAACCACCAATTCTGCATTTGATTCAGCAAAATATGATTTTTGTGTGCCTGTGTTGCATCAAATGAATCATAGAGAATCAATAGATGAAAAACTATAATTGTGGATGAACAATAGAGAACAATCTATCTTCACAGATCAAGAACAAATATTCTACTATACAAGCCTAGTTTCTTTTTTACTTATATATTTGTATGCATATTATTTTTTTTATAATTGAAGACATAGAATAACAGATATATAACCACCATTTTTTTACATGATATTAGGTTAACATGTTTTTATTTTGAAACCCTACAAAAAATGAAAATTCTAAGTCTCTAAGTGTATTTATGATAAGTATATTCAATGTTTAAAATTATGTGTAAATTCTATAAAATTCGTTCTTTACTCAAGATTAACAACAATTTGAAGAAAAAAATAAATAAAGAAAGAATATTGTGTATGTGAATCCTACAAACTAAATTTCTCAGTGTGCATGACAATTTTTCCTTAGCCTTAAGGTAACATTAACATAAACAAGCATACTAATGTGTTTTGCTCAGGGAGTAAGACATATGAATTGAGTAATGGTCGGTCTATTACTGGCAACGTTGATTCCATGACTTCTTTGAGAAATGAAGGGAAGGCAAGGTAAGGATTTCACAATGGCATTTCACATTTTCTTTAGATATCTATAAAATTACTATCTGTGCAACTTCAAATACACATGAATTAACCATAGCGTGTGCAACTTCAAAAACATGTGATTTAACCAAAGCCTACGTTATTTCTCAATTTTCTCATAGAATAAGCTAGAAAAAACTATTTCAGAATCTCCATTCTCGCTTATTTACCTCTATCTCAAAATATTGTTTATTCCTTAAGCCTATAAGATGTTTGTTTAGTAAGATTATTTATTCATTTATTGAGAAAGTTTGTAATTCAAAGGACAAAAAGGTAAATTGATTTTGAGAATTTGGGCGTATGACACTTCAATAAATTTGATATTTGTTGGTTGTGTTCTCATGCAACTCAATTTTGTAACTCTGCCAATTTATTGTGATAACCAATCTGTACATGTGGTTCCCTTCTCGGATTCTATCTATAATTCGAGATCAATGAAGACTGCCTTTGAATAGATGAGATGAATGATATATTTTTTTCAGCTTAGGATTTGAAGGAAGGGGAACAAATAACATTATTGCCAGACCTTTACATCTCCACGAAGGAATTTTTTTTTACCCCGTAACCTATTAGATCTTATCCCATTTTCCATCGTAGCACTTTCAGATGTTTTCCACCACATATAATCTCTTCTTTGTCTTCAATGGATATTGCTACGACCTGCAATTTCACCAAATAGATTTGGAATCGCCCCACTCAATTTAGACCTGAAATTGTGAAAAAAAGCTCCACAAATTCCCTTTGTTTATTGGACAACAATTAAAAGAGATAAAGGAGAAAAAATAATTAAATTTTTCCCAATACATGTGCGGAATCAAAAATAGAGGGACACAGAAAGAAAACAGAGGAAATGAGAAAAGCAAGATTTCTAAAACATGTATATTCAATTGTCATTTACACAGCACATTACACAGCATACATTGATGACAAAACGATTTACACATTTACATATTTATAGTTTTGGTGGCTGGGCGTTTGGAGCCTATGAATATCTGGGATTATCTGATCCAGATAATTATGGGTGTAAAACGAAGTTTATGGGAATCTAAGAAAATTTTGGCACTTCATACATTCACTAAAGTTTGGTTATTTAATTCTTTAACTACTTCTTTGACTTGTTGGCCATTGTAGGTTTTCCAGCGGTTTCTAGATGTTTCTATTTTCTTCACTTTTAACATTCTCCCACTTGAAGCTAAATGAAGAATCCACAATTATTGATCCTTTCCCAAACCTACTCATCAAGTCACCCCTAGATCTACCCAGCTTCGACACAGTGCTGGCTTGTCTCTTGGCAGAATTTTGGTCAGCATATCAGTAGGGTTCTCCTCTGTATGGATCTTTTCTATGTTAAAATGTCCTTCCTCCAATACATGCCGAATCTAATGGTACATGATGTCAATGTGCTTGGTCTTTGAATGATATGATGGGTTTTTTGTATGGATCTTTTCTATGTTAAAATGCTCTTCCTCCAATACATGTCAAATATAATGGTACATGATGTCAATGTGCTTGGTCTTTGAATGATATGATGGGTTTTTTGTTAAATGGATGGAGCTCTAACTGTCACAATAGAACACATATTTATCTTGTTTTATTCCCAACTCTCCTAGGAATCACTGCATCCATAACATCTCTTTTCAATATTTTGATGCAGCTATTTATTACGCCTCTGTGGTGGAGAAGGCTACTACTTTCTGCAATCTAGATACCCAAGACATCGTTGCTCCTGCAAAGGTATATAAACAACCAGTAGTGTAATTTATAGTGTCCACATATCCAACCATATATTCATATGTATAATCTTCAAGCACAACATCATTATTACCAAAACATAGACAATAATGATTAGTACCCTTGAGATACCTCAAAATCCACGTTATTGCTTGTCAATGTTGTTTTCTTGGATTTGTTAGGAACCTGCTCACTATTCCCACTAAATGTGCAATATCTAGCCAAGTACGTAGCATGGCATACATCAGGCTACCAATTGACGAAGCATAAGGAATTTTACTCATTTCCTCCTTCTCCTTGTCATCAGAAGGACACAAATCAACACTCAATTTGAAGTGGGTTGCAAGGGGTGTACTGATTGGCTTGGCATCCTTCATATTGAACCCATCAAGCACCTTTTCAATGTATTTTTCTTGTGACAGCCACAAATTTCTCTCATTTATGTCACGTATGATCTTCATGCCCAAAATTTGTTGTGTTGGACCCAAATCTTTCATTGCAAACTGGCTACCCAAATCCTTCTTCAGCTTGTTAATCGTATTCTTATCATGTCCAACTACTAACATGTCATCCACATATAGCAATAATATAATGTACTTTTCTTGGCCATGCCTCTTGATGTAGATACAATGATCAACCTCCGGTCTTTTAAAACCATGTTCCAACATAAATGAATCAAATTTGTTATACCACTGACGAGGTGCCTGCTTTAGTCCATAGAGGCTTTTCTTAAATCTGAAAACTAAGTTTTCTTTACCTTTTATTTTGAAACCTTCTGGTTGTTCCATATAAATCTCCTCTGCCAATTCACCATGAAGGAAGGTTGTATTTGCATCCAATTGTTCGCACTCCAAATCTAAAGCAGCAACAAGACCAAGAATGATTCTAATGGATGACATCTTAAAAACAGGAGAGAATATTTCAGTGAAATCAATACCTTCCTTTTGAGAAAATCCTTTCACCACTAGCCTTGCCTTGTATCTTTCATTTTTCCCTTCTCCCTCATGCTTAACCATGTACACCCATTTGTTTTGTAGGGATTTTCTTTCTTTTGGAAGCTTCACCAACTCCCAAGTTTCGTTTTCCAACAAGGACCGCATTTCTTCCTCCATAGCTTTCTTCCATTCTTTGTTGTTCTCAACTTTACAAGCCTCCTTAAAAAAATCAGGTTCACTTTCATTAGTCAATAAAATATAATTTGAGGGAGGATACCTTTGTGAAGGCTTGTGAGGCCTAGTAGATCTGCGAGCCAATTGTGGTGGTGGATTTTCAGGTTGGACTTCTTGCAATGGATGTTGTATAATTTATTCTTGTTGTTGTTCATTATCTTTCGTTTGTTGTCCAGCTTGTTGCTCATTTTCTTGCAACGGTGGAGTATCAGTTTGTTGTTTAGCAAACTTGTCAACGACTTTCTTGACCTCCATATTACCTCTAGGTTTCTTAAACATCTCTGACTCATTGAATATGACATCCCTGCTTCTAATAACTTTAATATTAATTGGATCCCACAATCGGTAACCAAACTCACCATCTGCATATCCCTGAAAAATACACTTCATGGATTTATCATCTCTAGCTTAGTTCTATTCTCTTTGGAAATATGCACAAATGCTTCACATCCAAAGACTTTTAGGTGAGAGTAATTTACCCTTTTACCGATCCAAACTTCTTCAGGAATGCCTCCATCCAAAGCTATAGTAGGAGATCGATTTATCACGTAACAAGTCATCTTTACTACTTCTTCCCAGAAATGCTTCTCCAATCTAGAGTTTGACATCATGATCCTCACCTTCTCCATGATAGTGTGATTCATTCTTTCTATAGTACCATTTTGTTGAGGAGTGAGAGGAATGGTCTTCTCATGCTTTATGCCAAACATGTTACAATACTCTTTGAATGCATTGGAGCAATAGTCCCCACTGTTATCTGTCCTCAAACACTTGAGCAATTGATTAGTTTCTCTTTCAACAACAACATGAAACTTCTAAAATATCTCAAATACCTCTCCTTTACTTTTCATAGGGTAGGCCCAAACATTCCTAGATGCATCATCTATGAATGTGGTAAGGTATGAAGCTCCTCCTAATGACTTAATGTTTACTGGCCCAAACACATCAAAATGTATCAGTTCTAACAACTTTGTTTTCCATTCATGGGCACTTATAATAAATGAGACCCTTTGTTGCCTACCATATATGCAATGGTCACAAAGATCAAGATTATAGGACTTCAAACCTGGAAGTAGATTTTTTCCAGCAAGAATTTTGAGGCCCTTCTCGCTCATGTGACCCAGAAGCTTATGCCACAAATCTATTGATATTTCTTCTCTTGCAACATTAGACACATATGATTTCTCTTATATTATTCTTAATGTGTACAATGTTCTTGTCTTGGATCCTTTAGCCATGAGCAATGCCTGTTTGTTTATTTTCCAGCCACCTTTTCCAAATCTTGTGGAACAACCCTCATCATCCAATCGTCCTACAGAGATCAGATTCATGCACATATATGGAATGTGTCTGACCTATTTCAATATGATATGTTGTCCCTCCTTTGTATTGATCTAGACATATCCCACTCCAATAATACTACAAAAGTGATTGTTTCCCAAATGCACTTTACCATAATCATCAGAACTATATACAACAAAGTTATCTTTACTTGAGGTTACATGGTAAGATGCCCCCATAATCAAGATTCCAATAAATGTTGTAGTTGGATGCAAATAAGCATGCATCTTCCATTGAAATAGTAAATAAAACCTCATTCTCTAAAACTACAGTAGTAGTTTCACCTTCGCTTGTGCTCGTTGATGTCTTGAATGGTTTTTTATCCTTATGTTATCACTTCCAAATTCGACACTCCTTTTTCATGTGCCCAGATTTTCCACAGTGATAACAAATAATCCTTCCTCTTCTCGATTTCGATCTTCCTTTTGACCGTGAATGCCTTTGATGACCTCAATCAATTTTCCTACCACAATCAACTAAAGTTATATCTTCTCCTCCTTGGTTTTCTGTAACTAATTTGCATCATAGCTCCTCATTCATTAATTTGTTGCTAACAACATCGAACTTTAGGGTTCCTATAGTTGTTGAAGTGCTCATAGCTACTATCATATCCTCCTAGTTTTCCAGCATAGAACACGTCAATAAGATGGCTCTAATATCATCATCCAAAACTATTTTGATAGAGGTGAGCTGACTTGGAATTATATTGAACTCATTTAAGTGTTATGCTACTAAAGCGCCCTCCTTCATCTTGAGATTGTATAATTTCTTCATCAAGAAGACCTTATTCGATGTTGTGTTTTTCTCATATAGATCATGCAACTTGCACCATAGATATTCTACGGTCTTCTCTCCGCCCACATTAAAGTAGACATTATTTTCCAGACACTGACAGATTGTGGCAATGGCCTTCATGACTAGATTGAGTCAATCCTCACTTGTCATCGATGAGGGTTTCTTTGCTATTCCCTCAATTGAAAAATATTGATCCCTCAAAATCAGTATATCCTCCATCTCTAACTTCCATAGGGAAAAATTATCCATGTTCAACTTATCCATGTCACTCGACGTTGTTGTCTCCATGTTTAATGGGACTCAACTCAAACAATAGTCTGGCGCTGCTCAATTAAACCATGTTGCCTCAAAATCTCCAATTCTTGTCGAAGTTCGTCGTCTACAGCTTATTCTCATGGATTTGGCTTGCCATAAACCTCCCTCAATTTCTCCTTCTATGTTGTGGGCATTCTAACAACCTCCAGTGATTACCAGCAATTTGACCTCCCATGATTACCAATGACCGGCTCTGATACCAGTTGTTGGGATTCTAAATTATTCACCAAACAAAATTTCTTCTCTATCTTCAATGGAGATTTATAAGACTTGCAATTTCACCAAACATAGGGAACTCCTCAGAGGTTGGTTGCATCATGTTTCTTATCTCTTAGACAGGGAAAACTAGCTAAGATGATGGACGGGATGGATATAAATGAGTTTTATGGTGTACGAGTAGCTACTAGAAAGGCCTCCTCTTCTCTAGTTTGCATGTTATATCAGCACCCCTCCATGGATATCTTCCACTTATTCCATGCCCAATCTCTACAATAGGAAAAGAAATAATGTATTTGTTGGTGAGATGTTTCAGGAATTCGGTCACACACAAGTCATTTCTTCTCGACTCTTTTGCAAATTGGCCAAACCAAATAGGTGAGCAACTTGGTATTACGCAGATGTTTAATTCTTCTTGTATTTGGTGGTTTGGACATGGATGGACACACACAATAAATATTAGTGATGGGTTTCTTGGTTTGAATCACGCAAAGGGAATTTTTCTTCACACCTCCAGCTCAGGAATTAAATTTAGTGGAGAGTATGGAAATGAATATGAATTGATAACATATAGATTTCATATATGAAATATGGGGGTGCAAATAGATGAGCGTTTTTGCAGGGTGATTTCTATGTGGATTGATCATTAGATTGGATGTTTAGCCTCAAGATCACTACGATTGGACATGTTATCACTAAGAGTCACCCTCAGAACGCTAGAGGATAAGCCCAGTACCCATTTGATTTCAATGATTAAAACAAGTTATACTTGGTGGATCAGCAAGAGAAGAGTAAAAGGGAGGGCAACACATTGCTTGCAAATGCATTCTATTGGGCATGGAGTCATAACATTCTGCAGATCAAAGGAAATCAAGCTTCTTACCAGAAAAAAGGCTTATGCAAGGATGGGTAGAAAAATAGAAGGTAAACAAAAAAAAAAAAATCCCTTAATAGAGATCTTTTTTGTAAGATAGATAAAAGAGTGCTTGAACAATAATCATTGATTAACAGGCAATTACCACAAATCCATTAACCAAAGGAAGATTTTGGTATTCAAAGTCTGTAAATATTACTCAAGCAATATGATAAGAAAGAATGGAAACGAGAGAAAAATAGTCTGGTATCACAACTTTCATTAATCTCTAATGGAAGAAATGCCTACAACACATTCCCTTAGGCTTACAAATACACAGATAAACTACCCTTGCAGCTCTCTCAAGCTCTCTCTAGTCATGAACTCAACCCTTTCCTTATCAAAATCCCATCCACATATATTGAATTACCTCTCTCTACTCTAAAGAGGTCTAAATCAAGGGGCTACATAGGGTCCTCCTCCGTTTAGGAGTCTATTACAAAAATTCCAACGAAAACATAACAATTTCCTATTTTTTTGGATCATGTTTATTGTGATAAATTCCTTTTGAAACAGATCATGTTACTTGATCTAGTGATAGAACACATGTCCCTCATGTCCAATTAACTCCTAGGAAACCATTCGAACCTTCCCTGACAACTAGCATCCCTCCCATATCTCAGATTTGTCAAATTGTTAGAGTTTGCAACGCCTTTGACAACATGCGTTGTGAACTTTCCTGTAGGTGATGTTTTTATCTTTTCTCCAAATATACGAAAGGGGTTGGGTTGATTGTTTTTCAGCAAGTCAAACACGTCATTTTTTTCCTCCACACCAAATTTCAGAAGAACCCAAAACGTGATTTGAAAGTTATGATGAAAACATCAAAGAAAGATGCTACAGGAAATTGGTTCGTAGCGTTGAACTAGTTTGCAGCAATCTTAAAAAAATGGTGAAAAATATTTGCAATGACAAACCCTAAAGGATGAATGATGATAGAATGACACTGAAGACCAGAAAAAAAAAAACGTTAGATATTCGTTTTTTGAAAACATCATTACCAAATATTTGAGACATGCCTTATTTTTTAAGGTGTTGCGAACTTCTTGAGAGTTAGCAGTGCCTTTAACTTGACAACCTGACAAGACATTTTGGTGGTTGTATGATCCTCCAAGACACTTTGGACACTTTTTTGGGTTATAACACATGATGATGACCCTTTAACAAACTAGAAATGACCTTCACTTTCCATCTTGTGCAAATCAAGACAATCACCCTTATAACACTAAGACTTGATAATGTATTCTGATCAACTTTGGACCCAAGGTTAAAATCAAGAACCTTGATTTATAATCATAAAACATGACTCTAGACCTATGAAATTTTAAATGACTAACTCCTAGAAGAAGGAATTACCACATGACCAGCAAAGGCTAATGATGTGCTTCAATACATATCATGTGCTAACATTGGCTCCACAAGGGATGGAGACCTCCCTATTGTTGAAATATTGTAACTGCAAAGAGTATTCTTAATATTATTGATATATTATTTATAGGATCAATCCCCATTGTGGATTGATCATGTTGGTTATTGTAATAGGACCAAATCCCCTTTTGC
>ML798229.1:111739-123398 GCA_009831015.1 Picea engelmannii | reverse complement strand
GAAAATTGCAATTCAACTTAAGTTTGATCTCATACTTAGAAAAGGAACTATTGCAAGTATTATTATCAAAATTGATGTTTATTTTGAAGATGAACTAGAATTAACACTGATAAAGATGTGTCATGCAATGTTGATGTGGTCAATAACTTGAACATCTGATCAACAACTTGAATCCCTGAATTTTTTTTGTAGTTGTTTCATTACTTGTGCATGAGATTGTGAATGAATCTTATTAACTTTTACTCCATGTGTGCAGTGTTTGCAATTGTAGTGTCAAAACTAGACACTAGAAATGAACATTATCAAGAATCCAAAAAAGCACACACCATATAAAACATACTCAAGGTGTACCTAACATCCCCTTAGTAGACCCTACCTTCAGGAAGGAGGGACTATTGTAAACGGATTGGGATTTTCCATTAGTACAACACGCAAATCAAAAAAAATATCCTATAGTTTTTGCTTCCTATATCGTTGAGCACTTTTTCTCCACTTATCAAATAGGTACAAAAATATTTTAACCAATAGAAAACTTTGACATCTTATTTGCCCTCGTCTTGAGGTATAGAGATACATTGTTCATGGAAACTTAGATTAAAAACACATTTTCTTAATAACTTTTCTCGAAGTGAAGTAATGTTAGAAATAGTCCTAGCATTACTTCTCTAATATTAAATGTTTTCTTTCCCCCTTTCCATAGGTAAAGTTTTTTGTACTATGATCTTGAAATGTTTTTCAGGGACAACATGGATGTCACTTCAGTGTCCATGTGGCTATAGGTATGATAGACATGAGAATAACATGCAATTTTTTCTCTATTTCTCCTAGTGCTCTTAATTTGTGCCCTTCCTTGCACCCTTCTCCTATTAACTCTACTCTCTACTCCTTGTACTCTTCTCTTTTTCTCCTCCCCGTGAAGTCCACTCCAAGTATCGTTCTCTTCTCTTTTTCTCCTCTCTTGAACTCTGCTCCATTTCTGCATTTGGTTCAGAAAAATATGATTTGTGTGTGTGTGTGTGTGTGTGTGTGTGTGTGTGTGTGTGTGTGTGTGTGTGTTTTGCAACAAATGAATAACAAAGAAGTACCAGATGCTCTAGTTCTGCATTTGGTTCAACAAAATATGACTTTTCTTTTTGTGTGTGTGTGTCGCAACAAATGAACAATAGAGAAGTAACATATGAACAACAAATAATTGTCGATGGACAACAAAGAACAATCTATCTTCATAGATGAAGAACATATATTATACTATTCAAGCCTAGTTTTTCTTTTTACTTATATATTTGTATGTATATTATTTTCTTTATAATTGAAGACAGAGAATAACAAATATCTAACCACCAATTCTGCATTTGATTCAGCAAAATATGATTTTTGTGTGCCTGTGTTGCATCAAATGAATCATAGAGAATCAATAGATGAAAAACTATAATTGTGGATGAACAATAGAGAACAATCTATCTTCACAGATCAAGAACAAATATTCTACTATACAAGCCTAGTTTCTTTTTTACTTATATATTTGTATGCATATTATTTTTTTTATAATTGAAGACATAGAATAACAGATATATAACCACCATTTTTTTACATGATATTAGGTTAACATGTTTTTATTTTGAAACCCTACAAAAAATGAAAATTCTAAGTCTCTAAGTGTATTTATGATAAGTATATTCAATGTTTAAAATTATGTGTAAATTCTATAAAATTCGTTCTTTACTCAAGATTAACAACAATTTGAAGAAAAAAATAAATAAAGAAAGAATATTGTGTATGTGAATCCTACAAACTAAATTTCTCAGTGTGCATGACAATTTTTCCTTAGCCTTAAGGTAACATTAACATAAACAAGCATACTAATGTGTTTTGCTCAGGGAGTAAGACATATGAATTGAGTAATGGTCGGTCTATTACTGGCAACGTTGATTCCATGACTTCTTTGAGAAATGAAGGGAAGGCAAGGTAAGGATTTCACAATGGCATTTCACATTTTCTTTAGATATCTATAAAATTACTATCTGTGCAACTTCAAATACACATGAATTAACCATAGCGTGTGCAACTTCAAAAACATGTGATTTAACCAAAGCCTACGTTATTTCTCAATTTTCTCATAGAATAAGCTAGAAAAAACTATTTCAGAATCTCCATTCTCGCTTATTTACCTCTATCTCAAAATATTGTTTATTCCTTAAGCCTATAAGATGTTTGTTTAGTAAGATTATTTATTCATTTATTGAGAAAGTTTGTAATTCAAAGGACAAAAAGGTAAATTGATTTTGAGAATTTGGGCGTATGACACTTCAATAAATTTGATATTTGTTGGTTGTGTTCTCATGCAACTCAATTTTGTAACTCTGCCAATTTATTGTGATAACCAATCTGTACATGTGGTTCCCTTCTCGGATTCTATCTATAATTCGAGATCAATGAAGACTGCCTTTGAATAGATGAGATGAATGATATATTTTTTTCAGCTTAGGATTTGAAGGAAGGGGAACAAATAACATTATTGCCAGACCTTTACATCTCCACGAAGGAATTTTTTTTTACCCCGTAACCTATTAGATCTTATCCCATTTTCCATCGTAGCACTTTCAGATGTTTTCCACCACATATAATCTCTTCTTTGTCTTCAATGGATATTGCTACGACCTGCAATTTCACCAAATAGATTTGGAATCGCCCCACTCAATTTAGACCTGAAATTGTGAAAAAAAGCTCCACAAATTCCCTTTGTTTATTGGACAACAATTAAAAGAGATAAAGGAGAAAAAATAATTAAATTTTTCCCAATACATGTGCGGAATCAAAAATAGAGGGACACAGAAAGAAAACAGAGGAAATGAGAAAAGCAAGATTTCTAAAACATGTATATTCAATTGTCATTTACACAGCACATTACACAGCATACATTGATGACAAAACGATTTACACATTTACATATTTATAGTTTTGGTGGCTGGGCGTTTGGAGCCTATGAATATCTGGGATTATCTGATCCAGATAATTATGGGTGTAAAACGAAGTTTATGGGAATCTAAGAAAATTTTGGCACTTCATACATTCACTAAAGTTTGGTTATTTAATTCTTTAACTACTTCTTTGACTTGTTGGCCATTGTAGGTTTTCCAGCGGTTTCTAGATGTTTCTATTTTCTTCACTTTTAACATTCTCCCACTTGAAGCTAAATGAAGAATCCACAATTATTGATCCTTTCCCAAACCTACTCATCAAGTCACCCCTAGATCTACCCAGCTTCGACACAGTGCTGGCTTGTCTCTTGGCAGAATTTTGGTCAGCATATCAGTAGGGTTCTCCTCTGTATGGATCTTTTCTATGTTAAAATGTCCTTCCTCCAATACATGCCGAATCTAATGGTACATGATGTCAATGTGCTTGGTCTTTGAATGATATGATGGGTTTTTTGTATGGATCTTTTCTATGTTAAAATGCTCTTCCTCCAATACATGTCAAATATAATGGTACATGATGTCAATGTGCTTGGTCTTTGAATGATATGATGGGTTTTTTGTTAAATGGATGGAGCTCTAACTGTCACAATAGAACACATATTTATCTTGTTTTATTCCCAACTCTCCTAGGAATCACTGCATCCATAACATCTCTTTTCAATATTTTGATGCAGCTATTTATTACGCCTCTGTGGTGGAGAAGGCTACTACTTTCTGCAATCTAGATACCCAAGACATCGTTGCTCCTGCAAAGGTATATAAACAACCAGTAGTGTAATTTATAGTGTCCACATATCCAACCATATATTCATATGTATAATCTTCAAGCACAACATCATTATTACCAAAACATAGACAATAATGATTAGTACCCTTGAGATACCTCAAAATCCACGTTATTGCTTGTCAATGTTGTTTTCTTGGATTTGTTAGGAACCTGCTCACTATTCCCACTAAATGTGCAATATCTAGCCAAGTACGTAGCATGGCATACATCAGGCTACCAATTGACGAAGCATAAGGAATTTTACTCATTTCCTCCTTCTCCTTGTCATCAGAAGGACACAAATCAACACTCAATTTGAAGTGGGTTGCAAGGGGTGTACTGATTGGCTTGGCATCCTTCATATTGAACCCATCAAGCACCTTTTCAATGTATTTTTCTTGTGACAGCCACAAATTTCTCTCATTTATGTCACGTATGATCTTCATGCCCAAAATTTGTTGTGTTGGACCCAAATCTTTCATTGCAAACTGGCTACCCAAATCCTTCTTCAGCTTGTTAATCGTATTCTTATCATGTCCAACTACTAACATGTCATCCACATATAGCAATAATATAATGTACTTTTCTTGGCCATGCCTCTTGATGTAGATACAATGATCAACCTCCGGTCTTTTAAAACCATGTTCCAACATAAATGAATCAAATTTGTTATACCACTGACGAGGTGCCTGCTTTAGTCCATAGAGGCTTTTCTTAAATCTGAAAACTAAGTTTTCTTTACCTTTTATTTTGAAACCTTCTGGTTGTTCCATATAAATCTCCTCTGCCAATTCACCATGAAGGAAGGTTGTATTTGCATCCAATTGTTCGCACTCCAAATCTAAAGCAGCAACAAGACCAAGAATGATTCTAATGGATGACATCTTAAAAACAGGAGAGAATATTTCAGTGAAATCAATACCTTCCTTTTGAGAAAATCCTTTCACCACTAGCCTTGCCTTGTATCTTTCATTTTTCCCTTCTCCCTCATGCTTAACCATGTACACCCATTTGTTTTGTAGGGATTTTCTTTCTTTTGGAAGCTTCACCAACTCCCAAGTTTCGTTTTCCAACAAGGACCGCATTTCTTCCTCCATAGCTTTCTTCCATTCTTTGTTGTTCTCAACTTTACAAGCCTCCTTAAAAAAATCAGGTTCACTTTCATTAGTCAATAAAATATAATTTGAGGGAGGATACCTTTGTGAAGGCTTGTGAGGCCTAGTAGATCTGCGAGCCAATTGTGGTGGTGGATTTTCAGGTTGGACTTCTTGCAATGGATGTTGTATAATTTATTCTTGTTGTTGTTCATTATCTTTCGTTTGTTGTCCAGCTTGTTGCTCATTTTCTTGCAACGGTGGAGTATCAGTTTGTTGTTTAGCAAACTTGTCAACGACTTTCTTGACCTCCATATTACCTCTAGGTTTCTTAAACATCTCTGACTCATTGAATATGACATCCCTGCTTCTAATAACTTTAATATTAATTGGATCCCACAATCGGTAACCAAACTCACCATCTGCATATCCCTGAAAAATACACTTCATGGATTTATCATCTCTAGCTTAGTTCTATTCTCTTTGGAAATATGCACAAATGCTTCACATCCAAAGACTTTTAGGTGAGAGTAATTTACCCTTTTACCGATCCAAACTTCTTCAGGAATGCCTCCATCCAAAGCTATAGTAGGAGATCGATTTATCACGTAACAAGTCATCTTTACTACTTCTTCCCAGAAATGCTTCTCCAATCTAGAGTTTGACATCATGATCCTCACCTTCTCCATGATAGTGTGATTCATTCTTTCTATAGTACCATTTTGTTGAGGAGTGAGAGGAATGGTCTTCTCATGCTTTATGCCAAACATGTTACAATACTCTTTGAATGCATTGGAGCAATAGTCCCCACTGTTATCTGTCCTCAAACACTTGAGCAATTGATTAGTTTCTCTTTCAACAACAACATGAAACTTCTAAAATATCTCAAATACCTCTCCTTTACTTTTCATAGGGTAGGCCCAAACATTCCTAGATGCATCATCTATGAATGTGGTAAGGTATGAAGCTCCTCCTAATGACTTAATGTTTACTGGCCCAAACACATCAAAATGTATCAGTTCTAACAACTTTGTTTTCCATTCATGGGCACTTATAATAAATGAGACCCTTTGTTGCCTACCATATATGCAATGGTCACAAAGATCAAGATTATAGGACTTCAAACCTGGAAGTAGATTTTTTCCAGCAAGAATTTTGAGGCCCTTCTCGCTCATGTGACCCAGAAGCTTATGCCACAAATCTATTGATATTTCTTCTCTTGCAACATTAGACACATATGATTTCTCTTATATTATTCTTAATGTGTACAATGTTCTTGTCTTGGATCCTTTAGCCATGAGCAATGCCTGTTTGTTTATTTTCCAGCCACCTTTTCCAAATCTTGTGGAACAACCCTCATCATCCAATCGTCCTACAGAGATCAGATTCATGCACATATATGGAATGTGTCTGACCTATTTCAATATGATATGTTGTCCCTCCTTTGTATTGATCTAGACATATCCCACTCCAATAATACTACAAAAGTGATTGTTTCCCAAATGCACTTTACCATAATCATCAGAACTATATACAACAAAGTTATCTTTACTTGAGGTTACATGGTAAGATGCCCCCATAATCAAGATTCCAATAAATGTTGTAGTTGGATGCAAATAAGCATGCATCTTCCATTGAAATAGTAAATAAAACCTCATTCTCTAAAACTACAGTAGTAGTTTCACCTTCGCTTGTGCTCGTTGATGTCTTGAATGGTTTTTTATCCTTATGTTATCACTTCCAAATTCGACACTCCTTTTTCATGTGCCCAGATTTTCCACAGTGATAACAAATAATCCTTCCTCTTCTCGATTTCGATCTTCCTTTTGACCGTGAATGCCTTTGATGACCTCAATCAATTTTCCTACCACAATCAACTAAAGTTATATCTTCTCCTCCTTGGTTTTCTGTAACTAATTTGCATCATAGCTCCTCATTCATTAATTTGTTGCTAACAACATCGAACTTTAGGGTTCCTATAGTTGTTGAAGTGCTCATAGCTACTATCATATCCTCCTAGTTTTCCAGCATAGAACACGTCAATAAGATGGCTCTAATATCATCATCCAAAACTATTTTGATAGAGGTGAGCTGACTTGGAATTATATTGAACTCATTTAAGTGTTATGCTACTAAAGCGCCCTCCTTCATCTTGAGATTGTATAATTTCTTCATCAAGAAGACCTTATTCGATGTTGTGTTTTTCTCATATAGATCATGCAACTTGCACCATAGATATTCTACGGTCTTCTCTCCGCCCACATTAAAGTAGACATTATTTTCCAGACACTGACAGATTGTGGCAATGGCCTTCATGACTAGATTGAGTCAATCCTCACTTGTCATCGATGAGGGTTTCTTTGCTATTCCCTCAATTGAAAAATATTGATCCCTCAAAATCAGTATATCCTCCATCTCTAACTTCCATAGGGAAAAATTATCCATGTTCAACTTATCCATGTCACTCGACGTTGTTGTCTCCATGTTTAATGGGACTCAACTCAAACAATAGTCTGGCGCTGCTCAATTAAACCATGTTGCCTCAAAATCTCCAATTCTTGTCGAAGTTCGTCGTCTACAGCTTATTCTCATGGATTTGGCTTGCCATAAACCTCCCTCAATTTCTCCTTCTATGTTGTGGGCATTCTAACAACCTCCAGTGATTACCAGCAATTTGACCTCCCATGATTACCAATGACCGGCTCTGATACCAGTTGTTGGGATTCTAAATTATTCACCAAACAAAATTTCTTCTCTATCTTCAATGGAGATTTATAAGACTTGCAATTTCACCAAACATAGGGAACTCCTCAGAGGTTGGTTGCATCATGTTTCTTATCTCTTAGACAGGGAAAACTAGCTAAGATGATGGACGGGATGGATATAAATGAGTTTTATGGTGTACGAGTAGCTACTAGAAAGGCCTCCTCTTCTCTAGTTTGCATGTTATATCAGCACCCCTCCATGGATATCTTCCACTTATTCCATGCCCAATCTCTACAATAGGAAAAGAAATAATGTATTTGTTGGTGAGATGTTTCAGGAATTCGGTCACACACAAGTCATTTCTTCTCGACTCTTTTGCAAATTGGCCAAACCAAATAGGTGAGCAACTTGGTATTACGCAGATGTTTAATTCTTCTTGTATTTGGTGGTTTGGACATGGATGGACACACACAATAAATATTAGTGATGGGTTTCTTGGTTTGAATCACGCAAAGGGAATTTTTCTTCACACCTCCAGCTCAGGAATTAAATTTAGTGGAGAGTATGGAAATGAATATGAATTGATAACATATAGATTTCATATATGAAATATGGGGGTGCAAATAGATGAGCGTTTTTGCAGGGTGATTTCTATGTGGATTGATCATTAGATTGGATGTTTAGCCTCAAGATCACTACGATTGGACATGTTATCACTAAGAGTCACCCTCAGAACGCTAGAGGATAAGCCCAGTACCCATTTGATTTCAATGATTAAAACAAGTTATACTTGGTGGATCAGCAAGAGAAGAGTAAAAGGGAGGGCAACACATTGCTTGCAAATGCATTCTATTGGGCATGGAGTCATAACATTCTGCAGATCAAAGGAAATCAAGCTTCTTACCAGAAAAAAGGCTTATGCAAGGATGGGTAGAAAAATAGAAGGTAAACAAAAAAAAAAAAATCCCTTAATAGAGATCTTTTTTGTAAGATAGATAAAAGAGTGCTTGAACAATAATCATTGATTAACAGGCAATTACCACAAATCCATTAACCAAAGGAAGATTTTGGTATTCAAAGTCTGTAAATATTACTCAAGCAATATGATAAGAAAGAATGGAAACGAGAGAAAAATAGTCTGGTATCACAACTTTCATTAATCTCTAATGGAAGAAATGCCTACAACACATTCCCTTAGGCTTACAAATACACAGATAAACTACCCTTGCAGCTCTCTCAAGCTCTCTCTAGTCATGAACTCAACCCTTTCCTTATCAAAATCCCATCCACATATATTGAATTACCTCTCTCTACTCTAAAGAGGTCTAAATCAAGGGGCTACATAGGGTCCTCCTCCGTTTAGGAGTCTATTACAAAAATTCCAACGAAAACATAACAATTTCCTATTTTTTTGGATCATGTTTATTGTGATAAATTCCTTTTGAAACAGATCATGTTACTTGATCTAGTGATAGAACACATGTCCCTCATGTCCAATTAACTCCTAGGAAACCATTCGAACCTTCCCTGACAACTAGCATCCCTCCCATATCTCAGATTTGTCAAATTGTTAGAGTTTGCAACGCCTTTGACAACATGCGTTGTGAACTTTCCTGTAGGTGATGTTTTTATCTTTTCTCCAAATATACGAAAGGGGTTGGGTTGATTGTTTTTCAGCAAGTCAAACACGTCATTTTTTTCCTCCACACCAAATTTCAGAAGAACCCAAAACGTGATTTGAAAGTTATGATGAAAACATCAAAGAAAGATGCTACAGGAAATTGGTTCGTAGCGTTGAACTAGTTTGCAGCAATCTTAAAAAAATGGTGAAAAATATTTGCAATGACAAACCCTAAAGGATGAATGATGATAGAATGACACTGAAGACCAGAAAAAAAAAAACGTTAGATATTCGTTTTTTGAAAACATCATTACCAAATATTTGAGACATGCCTTATTTTTTAAGGTGTTGCGAACTTCTTGAGAGTTAGCAGTGCCTTTAACTTGACAACCTGACAAGACATTTTGGTGGTTGTATGATCCTCCAAGACACTTTGGACACTTTTTTGGGTTATAACACATGATGATGACCCTTTAACAAACTAGAAATGACCTTCACTTTCCATCTTGTGCAAATCAAGACAATCACCCTTATAACACTAAGACTTGATAATGTATTCTGATCAACTTTGGACCCAAGGTTAAAATCAAGAACCTTGATTTATAATCATAAAACATGACTCTAGACCTATGAAATTTTAAATGACTAACTCCTAGAAGAAGGAATTACCACATGACCAGCAAAGGCTAATGATGTGCTTCAATACATATCATGTGCTAACATTGGCTCCACAAGGGATGGAGACCTCCCTATTGTTGAAATATTGTAACTGCAAAGAGTATTCTTAATATTATTGATATATTATTTATAGGATCAATCCCCATTGTGGATTGATCATGTTGGTTATTGTAATAGGACCAAATCCCCTTTTGCGGATTGGTCAACAGACAATTATAATAGGAAGAATAAGAAGTTGGCCCCGACAGTTAATAAGAAGACCCAGAAATATAATAAAGGTGGGTTTACCCACCCAGTTGGAGAAGTCAGCCCTGCCAGTGAAGAGACACTTCACACGTGCCAGACTTGTATAAATAAAGGAGGCTAGCGCCTCATTTGAACATAACTCACTTGCTCAGTTTGAGAGACAATATCTGATCTATTATCGACAAAGGGGAGAGAGAGAGTGGTGCATATCTTGGAGAGGAATTTATGTTTCAGTATAGAGATCTCTTGGCATTGTATTGGCTATCTATATTAAGGAAGTTTTGTTGGGTTTTCTTCGCCTAGAGGGTTTCCCAAGATAAATGTTGTGTCTCTTGTGATTGTGTATATCTCAGTGATCTTGGATTATGCTATTGTTATCTAATGAAATGCAAACATCTATAATAATGGCTAAAACATTAACATGGTTTCAGAGCCAACCTGAAGGAAGCATCTTTCGCAAGAGAAAAACGTCACTGTTGCAGTACCTGTAAATTAGGGTTTTTCAAAAGTGAATCTTTTCAGCCCTAAAACTATATAGAAAGTTGTGCCCTTCCCTAAGGATCAATTTGGCATCATCAGCGCACATTTTCAGTGGTTAGACTCTCGGAAAGTGAAACCCTAGTTTCACCAAGTACCAGAAAACCAGAGTACCAGAAGTACCAGAGTACCAGAAGTACCAAAAAACCAGAAGTGCCAGTCCAGAAATCCGCAGATCAAGTTTGAGGGGGTAAAAGTTGGATTTTCAAAATTCTGACTACACTAGCTAACTCGCCTCAGCTCAGCGCATCTATCCCCTGGATCAGATTTTCAAAATTTGAAGTTTGAAAAAATTAAGGTTTCCTCATAAAACCCTAAGTTGCAGTTGTAGTTGCAGTCTCAAAACCAGTTGCAGTATCAGTCGTACTACCAGTGGCAGTCACCCTTGAAGTTTTTAAAGAGTTGGTAATGATTACCGCTACTGCCAAATGGTGCCACCACCCACAAATGATATCAGAGGTATGTACTCACATATGTTTAATGGTTAAAACTTAAAGAGCATTTGCAGGAGAAGGGATCTCTTGCCATAGATCCAGAAGGATCTCAAGATCCAACACATTCATAGGAATGATGCAACCCAGGTGTGATTATTCTGATATGCATCTATTTTTCATGACATTATTTTAATCAGTGTTGCATGTTGAAGCTATGATCAAATTATTAGAAGGATTGAAAGTTGATCATAGAGTTTATCCTCTAACCTAAAATTTTGTCAAGATAGTGTATTGTCTTAGTACAACAAACAGGTTGAAGAAATCACTCGTCATCTTGAGTGAAGGAGACTTGGAAGAAAAGCAAGCACTCATTCCTAAAGACAAGGCTCCAGGTTTGATTAAATCAATTTGACAAGATTCAAAGGTACACATGGCAAGTTGATGACTATAGTTGAAATAGCAGTCTTTGTAAAGTATTATACCTGATAGCATGTGAGCATATAGAGGTAAATGCTTTGATACAACTAACACCTCCTCAAGGAGAAACCTCGTGTGTTAGTTCCAGGTTGCCATGGAAGAATGCTTGGTCACAACACTAT
>ML798229.1:78177-111034 GCA_009831015.1 Picea engelmannii | reverse complement strand
AAGAAGGTGACTGGCATGAGCTAAAGGGTCACTCAGAAGCTGCCATGACCCACGCCATTGAAGAATCTTGGCATAGAAGATTAGCTCACATCAACTACAAGGCACTACCATACATATGCAAAGCGGTCACAGGTTTACCAGAAACCATTCAGAGAAAAGAATGGGCAGATGCCATGACAGAGGAATACCAATCCATAATGAAGAATGAAGTATGGGAAATAGTTCCCAGATCGAAGAATAAATATTGGGTATCCTACAGATGTCTCTTCAAAATAAAACATGTTGCTAATGGAACTATTGAGAAGTAAAAAGCAAGATTTGTCACTCGTGGCTTTCCTCGGAAAGAAGGCATTGACTATGAAGAGACATCCGCTCCTGTAGCTAGATACACTTTGATTAGAACCATCATAGCTCCTGCAGCTAAGATGAAATGGAAGTTGCACCAGATGGACACGAAGACAGTTTTCCTAAACGGTGTCATCGAAGAGGAAGTGTATATAGAGCAACCTCGAGGATTTGAGGTAGAAGATAGGAAGTCTCATGTCTGCAGATTGAAGAAATCCTCATACGGATTGACGCAAGTTCCTAGAGCTTGGTATGGACGTATAGACAGTTTCTTGACAAGCTTAGGCTTTACCAAGAGTAAAGCAGACTCAAATCTCTACTTCAAAATTATGGATAATGAGCCAGTAATCTTACTGCTATATGTGGATGACCTATTCTTAACTGGAGAAGAAAAGCTCATCGTTGAATGTAAAAGGAGACTTGCCTCGGAATTTGAAATGAAAGAACTTGGCCTAATGCATTATTTCTTAGGTCTTGAGGTATGGCAGAGTCCAGAGAGGATCTTCCTTAACCAAGGGAAATACACAGTCGATATCTTAAAGAGATTCGACATGATGGAATGCAAACCCATGAATACACCCATGGAAGTGAAGCTGAAGCTGTCGGTCGATATTTCGTCAGATTTGATTAATGCCACACTATACAGACATATTATTGGATCCCTGATGTACCTAATGAACACCAGACCAGACATTTGTTTTGTCGTGAACACCTTGAGTCAGTTTCTGGTAGAGCCCAGACATGTTCACCTAGTGGATGCAAAACATGTGATGAGGTACCTTAAAGGTACGATAGATTATGGTCTCAACTATGACGGAGATCATAATTTCACATTGAGTGGATACACTAATTAAGATTAGGAAGGAAGCATTGTTGACAGAAAAAGAACTTCGGGATGTTGTTTCATTTTGGGATCAGCCATGATTTCGTGGCAGAGTAGGAAGCAATCCAGTATTTCTCTCAGCACAGCAGAAGCAGGGTACATTGTCGCATGTTCTGCTAGATACGAAGCTATATGGCTTCGAAAGTTGTTGACCGGTCTATTTGACCTAGAGATGGAAGCAACCACGATCCTATGTGACAACCAGAGCTGCATAAATATGATAGAGAATCCTATATTCCATGACAGGTCAAAGAACATAGAGATTCGCTATCATTACATACGTGACATGGTGCAGAGAGGAGCCTTGAAGATCCTGTATGTTAGCATGGATGAACAGGTTTTTGATGTGTTGAACAAACCTCTATCTCATGTGAAGTTTGAACACTTTCGAGATAAGCTTGGCATAGTCTGAAAGGACCCTCCCTGAAAGGGGGAGTATATATGATTCCTTGCTTCTGACCTCACTGTTAGACGTAAAGCAAGATGATTCCTTGCTGTTGACCTCGCTGTTAGACGTAAAGCAAGATGATGTGTGTGTTCCTTGCTTCTGACCTCACTGTTAGACGTAAAGCAAGGTGATGTGTGTGTTCCTTGATTCTGACCTCATTGTTAGACATAAAGAAAGATGACTCCTTGCTTATGACCTCACTGTTAGACGTAAAGCAAGATGATGTGTGTGTTCCTTTATTCTGACCTCGCTATTAGACGTAAAGAAAGATGACTCCTTGATTCTGACCTCACTGTTAGACGTAAATCAATATGTTGTGTGTGTTCCTTGCTTTTGACCTCGTTGTTAGACGTAAAGCAAGATGATGTGTGTGTTCCTTTCTTCTGACCTCACTATTAGACGTAAAGAAAGATGACTCCTTGCTTCTGACCTTGCTACTAGATGTAAGCAAGATGATGTGTGTGTTCCTTGCTTCTGACCTCGCTATTAGATATAAATCAAGATGACTCCTTGCTTCTGAACTAGTTGTTAGACGTAAATCAAGATGATGTGTTCCTTGCTTCTGACCCAGTTGTTAGACATAAAGCAAGATGATGTATACCTTGCTTCTGACCTAGTTGTTAGACGTAAATCAAGATGTGACTTACACTGAGCTACCAACTTAACAGCTGTGACATAGAGCCAGTTTAGTACTGTGATGGGCCAGCCTAGTGTTGTGATGAGGTATCACTTTATACTGATACATATTGATGTAGATGATGATGGCATTCCTTTGAGAATGATGATGTTGCTAATGAAGAAAACTTCAGATGATTTATAGATACGCCAACCAAGATGATATTGATGATGTTGTCCTCCCATTTGATGTTGTTGATGATGTTGTCCTCTCTCTCACACACATGATGCTGCTGAAGAATACCCTTCTTGTTAAGGGGGAGTGTTGAAATATTGTAACTGCAAAGAGTATTCTTAATATTATTGATATATTATTTATAGGATCAATCCCCATTGTGGATTGATCATGTTGGTTATTGTAATAGGACCAAATCCCCTTTTGCAGATTGGTCAATAGACAATTATAATAGGCAAAATAAGAAGTCGTCCCCAGCAGTTAATAAGAAGACCCGTAAATATAATAAAGGTGGGTTTACCCACCCAGTTGGAGAAGTCGGCCCTACCAGTGAAGAGACACTTCACACATGCCAGACTTGTATAAATAAAGGAGACTAGCGCCTCATTTGAACATAACTCACTTGCTCAGTTTGAGAGACAAGTTTTGATCTGTTACCGGCAAAGGAGAGAGAGAGTGGCGCATATCGTGGAGAGGAATGTGTGTTTCAGTATAGAGATCTCTTGGCATTGTATTGGATATCTATATTAAGGAAGTTTTGTTGGGTTTTCTTCCCCTAGAGGGTTTCCCAGGATAAATGTTGTGTCTCTTGTGATTGTGTATTTCTCAGTGATCTTGGATTATGCTATTGTTATCTAATGAAATGCAAACATCTATAATAATGGCTTAAACATTAACACCTATGAGGCTCCAATAACCTCTACAGTTCGAGTGCCTTATCCATTGGGAATAAACTAGGCTCTTTCCTGCAATCTGAAAAATAAGACATGTGATCAATTCCTCAACCAAACACACTACAAACTGAAATCAGTACTATAAACTCACTGCAATCAAATCCACTATGAAATATGCATAAGCTGAAAACATTGTTGCTGAAAATCAAATGCTCATGGAGTGAGATTATTTATATATGTTCCTACACTAATCCACTGGAAAAAAAAACAAATTCGGACCAAAATTATCAAGTATCGAGCTTATTCATGCAACACCTAATCAGTTGAACTACTACTTGATCCAGTATAACTAGTTTTCCAATGAATCCATGAAAGGAACTGATTAACTAGTGAAACTCTCGATCTAGATCAGAAAAAAAGAAAAAACTTCCATGGCATAGAAAAGTGCATTTCAAAAAGACAGCAGAACCAACATCCACTAAACAAGAATGGTTTGATATCTGCATTTCTCAAATACTTGAGATAATCATCCATAGGTTCTTGAAAGTCATAAAGAAATACCTTTTCTTGTTGTTATGGCCGGAGATTGGATTGTTTATGTATATGCCCCACTTTATAATTGTTGCCAATTTCTTTTTTCTGCAAAATTAAAGTTGTTGTAGGCTGGTTCATTGATTGCAAGTGCAATTTGACTAAAATAAAATTGATGGACGCGATTCGTATCTAGAGAAATCACATCTTCAAATTCGTAATAATCATAAACAATTATAGAAGGTGAAATTTCATAAACCTGTTTATTTGCTTCTACTCCATATCCATGAGAAAGCATATAATTTTGATGAGTATCAACCTCTTGATCTTCATGAAAAGTCTCTTCTAATGCAACATATTCTTCAATAAAAGCATACTCTTGATGACTGTCAGATTCTTTACACAGCAAATCAAACTCGTGACAACATTCTGGATAAAGGAAGTCATCTGAAAATTTCTCTTTACAAAATGAATGAAAGGCAGCATGAAAACATTTCAGAGAATTAACACTGGCAACCGAAAAATATCTACACTAGTCACGGGCTTTTCCCTCCAAGGATTATCTAAGAAAATTGATCATGACATTTTCATGTATAACTTTCAATTTAAGCATGCGCTCATGAAAATCTAATAAGAATTCAGCTGGCACTTCCCAATATTCTCCTCTAAACCTAGGAAGAGGACCTTCCCATTCACTTCTATCAGGCACAAGGTTTGGAAAACCAGATATATTTGAAAAATCATAAAATGCATACCTATCAGCAAGTATCTTTTCAATTTCAAACCAGTGAAGTTGCCAATAGATTCATCTGTGATGAAGCTAGAGTCATCAGGTAGAATATTGCAGCCAAACTAGTGTCATGCTCATGTCTACCATCAAGAGATGGATCTATTCTATGTCGTTCTCCTAGGGAAGATTACTTTGTTCTTCGCTCCCTGACAACGACGCCAAAAATCTTAGCAATGAGAGTCACCCTCATACTATTAGAGGATAATCCCAGTACCCATTTGATTTAAATGATTAAAACAGGTTATACTTGGTGGATCAACAAGAGAAAATTAAAATGGAGGGAAACAGACTGCTTGCAAATGCATTCCATTGGGCATGGAGTCATAACATTTTGCAGATCAAAGGTAATCAAGCTACCTACCAGAAAAACGCATTATGCAAGGATGGGTAGAAGAATAGAAGGTAAACAAAAAGAATAATATCCACTTAACAAAGATCTTTTTTGAAAGATAGATAAAAGAGTGCTTGAACAATAATCAATTATTAATAGGAAATTACCACAAATCCTTTGCATCTCATGAATCCATTGACCAAAGGAAGCTTTTGATCTTCAAATTCTATAAATATTACTCAATAAAGATGATAAGAAAGAATGGAAACGAGAGAAAAATAGTCTGGTATCACAACTTTCATGAATCTCTAATGGTAGAAATGCCTACATCACAATCCCTCAAGCTTACAAATACACAGATAACCTGCCCCTACAGCTCTCTCAAGCTCTATCTAGTCATGAAATCAACCCTTTCCTTATCAAAATCCCCTCCATATATAGTGAATTCTCTTTCTCTACTATAAGGAGGTCGAAATCAAGGAGCTACATAGGATCCTCCTCCATTTAGGACTCTATTGCAAAAGATTCCAACAAAAACATAACAAATTCCTATTTTTTTGGATCTTGTATATTGTGATAAATGCCTTTTGAAACAGGTCATGCTACTTGATATGGTCATAAAACACATGTCTCTCATGTCCAACTAACTCCTAGGAAACCATTCCAACCTTCCATGATAGCTAGCAGCTCTCCCATAGCTCGGATTTGTCAGACTGTTAGAGTTTGCAATGCCTTTGACAGTTTGTGTTGCGAACTTTCCTGTAGGTGATGTTTTTATCTTTTCTCCAAAAATGTGAAATGTATCGGGTTGATTTTATGTCAGCAAGTCAAACACATCATGTTTTTCCTCCACACCAAATTTCAAAAGAAGTCAAATCATTATTCAAAATTTTTTATGAAAACATCATAGAAAGATGCTACGGGAAATTAGTTTGTATTACCAGTTCGTCATGGTGAACCATTTTGCAGCATTCTTCCACAAATGGTGATAAATATTTGCAATGGAAAACCCTGAAGGATGAATGATGATAGAATGACACTAAAGGCCAAAAAAAACCGTTAGATATTCTTTTTTTGAAAACATGATTACCTATTATTTGACACATGCCTTATTTTTGAAGGTGTTGCAAACTTCTTGATAGTTAGCAGCGCTTTTGACTTGACAACCTGACAAGACCTTTTGGTGGTTGTATGATCCTCCAAGACCCTTTGGACATGTGTTTGGGTTATAAAACTTGATGATGACCCTTTAACAAACTATAAATGACCTTTACTTTCCCTCTTGTGCAAATGATGACAATCACCCTTATAACACTAAGACTTGACAATGTATTTTGATCAACTTTAAACCCAAGGTTAAAATCAAGCACCTTGATTTACAATCATAAAAGATGACTATAAACCTATGAATTTTAAATGAATGACTCCTAGAAGAAGGAATTACCACATGACTAGAAAAGACTAATGATGTGCTTCAATACATATCATGTGTTAACGGGACATCATTGGAATTCCAAATCGAATAGGGTTTGAGGCTTCCTGGAATCAAAAACTATGTGGACAATTGTTGATGTTGGGAATTGATGGTTGCAAAGGGGAATACTCATGTTTCTTCAAGGAAATCATGGGGGCAGATCGTTGTTGGAAGAGAATGAATTAGTTGAGGACTAGATTGAAATCTTGGAGGGAAGATCGTTGTTTTTAAGATATGAACCAAGTGCTAGAGGGTGCATGCTGAGAACTATGTGCATGGGATATGTGGAGAGTGCCTGAGATTGAGGGTTTGAAAGTTGCACTGGGTTATTCATTGTGTGATCTATTCTACAAGAGAATAAATGTTTTATTCAATAAATTTATTTGCTTCCCTCTTCAAACTATACAATTTTTCTATCATATTTGGATCAGGCATGGTCACAATGTTGTGGACCGAGCAGAGCTCGAAAATCCTGAGAAACATATCAACAAAATCGCGATTTGCTACACAATTTGGCATAATATGAGTGCAATTACAAAAAATCATTTCATAGAGAACTGGAGTCATATCATATTCTATCTATAGATTAGTAAATCATATCGGCCCATGGTAACCTTTGCTACCAAATCTTACAATATATAGATCTAAAATAAATCTTGAATAAAAAAAATTTAACATTTGTGTGCAAAATATCGTGCAATGCAAATCAATATAATAGTCAACTTGTTTTTTTCAATTGTGGAACCAAATGAAGGTAGATTTTCAATTTGTTGTTGTGAGAAACATCTACCATGCAACTCTTTGTCCTCATTAAATATGCAGCTCCATCAACTATGTAGAATGCTCAACTTCAAAAATGATAATCAATTTAGAACATCAAACTAGGAGACCCGTCAAAATATGGAGGTATGAAATCAAACCTTCCATGCAAAAAATATCATAGAATTATTAGGTCCTAAGAACTACAAAAGCTTTGATATTAATTGATAAAATATAGAGCACAAGCAAAATGAGAGATGAAAAGTTTGGCGGAAAAGGTCTCAAGCCATAATCCCTCTTTCATTTTTATTCATTCAATGATACAAATATATAAAACATGATTGAAACCACTTCAATTTGTCTCACTTCAACACATCACCAAGAGATAACGTAAGGTAGGAGGAGGAAAAATAAGAATCTAGAAACACACTTAGGATAAAAATACAAATATATAAAACATGATTGAAACCACTTCAATTTGTCTCACATCAACACATCACCAAGAGATAAGGTAAGGTAGGAGGAGGAAAAATAAGAATCTAGAAACACACTTAGGATAAAAACTGTATCCTTAAATGTGAAATACATTAGGTGGTGTTTTAAGACTTCATGATTGTATAAGAGTAAGAGGCTAATAGAAATACTGTGTTATTATAATTACAATGAGAACATAAGAGAGTGTTACAATGAGTGTGGGAATATGTAAAAATAGGGAGATTTATCTGAAAACTTTGTCCTTCCCCTTTTTTGTCATTGCTTCCCTCCATTTCCACATTGGGAGTGTATGAAATTTTTTCTTACTATATAGTTGAGAGAGACATTGTGATTCTTTGAGCTCCCCTTGTTCCTACCATTTGTTTAGTTTCTTTTACTTTCTTTTGTGTTGATTTCTTTTTCTTTTTCATTTATTCATGTTGGAATGGAATTTTCCCTTTAGTTTAACTTGTTAAGCCATAGTGACTCCTTCGCTTTTGTTTTCTAATGTCTTTTCCCAACAAGGATTAAAAAACATGCAATGGGTTTATTAATTTGTGATCATTTTTAGTCTATATTTTGCACAAGTAGCTTAAACCAAAGCAAACAAGAATTTAATAAAATCAGAAAACAAAAATAAAGATCCAAGCCTACATAATCATCAATGGAAAATAAAACAAACCAACATCCAAGACTCCATGGTTGATATGAATTATTAAATTTGGTAGGATTTTTTTAAATACATCATACTCATTCCCATGGAGAAGGGTCTCTAAGTTTGCACATAAATTTAATTTACAATCATCAATGGAAAATAAAACAAACCAACATCCAAGACTCCATAGTTGATATTAATTATTAAATTTGGTAGGATTGTTTTAAATACATCAGGGAAGGGTCTCTAAGTTTGCACATAAATTTAATTTTAATAATTAGAGCTAGGCAATAAATATACAAACACAAATATTTTTTTTTCTTTTCTCTAATGAAGTGAAGTTTAGTTCAATTAGCTCATTTTTTTGGAAATTTTGATGATATAAGTTGTTCTAAAATTGACCAAAACTTATGAATACAAAGTTATGGAAAAATTCCTACTAGATTTTAGATTTGGATGGGGGAGAATATTTGTCAAAAACAAGATTTTAGATTTGGATGGGGGAGAATATTTGTCAAAAACAAGTGAGTTTGTCTACTTATAAATTTACTCCTCAATAATTAACAGGTGCTACTAACATCCACACAACATGGAAATGTGTATTGATGGATCTAGAGTTTAGGGTTTGAGTTTGCGATAGGACTGGGATCTTGCAGGTGGAGGGAAGGATAGTAAATGGAGGACGAATTGGACTAGGGGGATGATGTCATGGAATTAGAGGATATTTTTTGGACAAATATGGAGTTTAATGGATTACAGATGGAACAACAGTCCTTCCCCTCATACCATTATATCCCTTCGATGGTACCAGATGGTGGATCATCGGACAAAGGAATGTCTAGGCATGAGGGGAGGCTTAATGCCATGCAAGGTGGTGGGCAGGCTTCATGTGCATAGAATATATGGATAATATCCAAGCACAAATTTGATCCCTCGTTTATGATATTTCTATTTTTCATGATGCTTAGAAGTCTGGTTCGGAGGTTCAGTATGTCGATATTCATGGTGTTGTCTCCTCTCTGAAGAACGGTGCGGGTTTTGTTTCTCCTCATGTGGGGAAAAGACCTCGCTATATTCGAAGTCGAAAAGATAAGGTGGTAATGGTCATCGAGGAGGATGTAGCGATGGAGATCATTCTGGAGTATTTTCAGAAGGCGACAGTCGATCATTTCTGCGGTAAGGTGGTGCACCCAAAAACCCTTAGGCGTTGGATTAAGTTCCCGAAACCGTCAAGGTTACAACCTCTCTTCAAGAAAGTGTGGAAACCAAAGAAAGCTCGAGATGCAATCGGGGCTGGTGAGAGGAGGCTAGATAGAAAACAAAATAATTCTCTCCCCTCTATTGAGGTTCGTGTTGTATTAGTGGGGCTGGAAAAAGCACTGGAAACTGGTAGTGTTTTGGAAGCTTCTTTGGGTATGGCACCAAATCCTTCTTGCTCTAGTCCTCTAGTTGACATTTCAACTCATGCTCCTTTAGAGACGGTTTCATGCACGAATTCTAGTCATGTGTCCTTGGAAGTGACAACCCCTCCTCCTATATTTCCTATGCTGATACCACCATGGGTTGAGGTAGTTGTGTCATTAGTCCCCTCTTTTTATGGACAAAAGAATATGCCCTATCTCAGGCCTGGGTTATCTATGGGGAGTGACCCAATCCATTTGGATGTTTATGGGGATTATGTGCCAAATAACCTTGCTAGCCTCCATAGATCGGGTTATCTCTTGCACCCTCATAGGAAACCTTCGAAAGAGGGGGCTATTGATAGTGATTTAGCATTAGAAAAATCCTCTAGGGCTTAGGTGGGGAGAAAGTCCCATATTTCTTTAGCCCAAATGCAAGCAAAAAAGGACATTCACAGTAGCAAGAATACCACTATTATTCAGGCCCTTAGAGAAGGGAAATCCCAATCAAAGGGTGCATTATGATATGGATGGCTTTCAATGTTCGTGGGGTTGGGGGTGCCCCAAAGCAACTATCCCTCAAGCGTCTGGTTAAATTTTATGCTCCTGACATTATTCTTTTGCAAGAAACCATGTATGACAGGTTAAAGGTTGTGGAAGTATTATCTCCTTGGCTCAATAATTGGTTCTTTTGTGATCTTGACTCTAATGATTTTGGGGGTGGACTCATTTCTTCATGGATTCCAAATTACAAACTCTTGTCTTCTTCACTAGTGGACTCTAGCATAGTGGTGGAGTTGGAAGCTCGGGATTTTTATTTTTCCTTTAAACTTATTAATTTGTATGGACCATATGCTAATAAGAAACCTTATTGGGAAGCTTTGTATGATGCAAGTGCTCTTGTTGGGCCAAATATCATATTGGGGGGTGATATTAATTTTAGAATGTCTATCAAGGAAGTGTGGGGGGGGCATCCAAGGCAAGACCCATTGAAAGGATTCTTCATTCATCTCCTCAAGGCTCTTTAGCTTGTGGATATGGATCATCCTAAGCTTGTTCCCACTTGGTGCAATGAAAGGAAGGGAGAGGAGGGAGTTTCTAAGCGATTGGATAGATTTGTAATGACATAGGCTCTAGTTGAAGGTCCCTGGTCTGTAAAATTGTGGGTGGGGTCTAGGGGGCTATTTGATCATATGCCCATATTCTTGAGGTTAGAGATAAAATATCTCAAGCCCCGTCTCCTATGAAATTCAACCATATTCGGTTTTTAGAGAAAGATTATAGAATCTTGGTTTCTTCAGTATGGACCCATCTATCTCATGATATTAATTCAATGTATATGCAACAAAAAAAAATTAATCTTATGAAGGTTAAAGAGGCTACCAAGACATGGGATGATTCTTTAAATCACAGGTCCCAAGATATTATGAAGGAAACAAAGTTTAAAATTAGTTCTCTTTATAAGGAAAATGTCATTGACACATTCTCTATGGAAGAGGATAAAGTTATGGCGTCTTTGATGGCTCAAAGACAAGAATTGTTGGCTAAGGAAGAGGTGAACTGGGGTTTAAAGAGTCGTGTGATTTGGATTGTTGAAGGTGACAACAATACGAAATATTTTCATAAGTTTTCTAACTATCGGAAGAATCTGAGCATGGCCTCAAAGAATTCATTTTAACAATCTCTTTAAAGAATCATCTAGATGCCCTATTGAGGAGATGTTGAAGGTTATCCATTTATTCCCTAGGGTATTCACAAAATATATGAATAAGGAAATGGAAGCAAAGGTAACGGAGGATGAGGTTAAGTCCATATTGTCTTCCATGGAAAGGGAATAATTCCAAGGCCTAGTGGTTTTACAGTTGAGTTCTATACAAGGTTTTATGATATCATAAAGGATGATCTTCTGAAGGTTGTCCAGGAATATGAGTGCTAGGGGAAAATTTTGGGGGCTATGAATTCGAATTTCTTGGATATTATCCAAAAGAAGAAGAATGATAGTTCCTTTGAATATTTCAGGTCGATCACTTGCTATAATGTGGTATACAAGGTTGTCTCCAAGCTTATAGCTTCTAGACTTAAGCCTCTTCTAAGTGACATCATATTGGAGGAGCAATTTGGATTTTTGTTTAAATGCCAAATTCAAGATGAAGTTTATATAGCTCAGGAGGTGATGCACTCTATCAAAATTGCTAAAATCCCATTTGTCTTACTTAAGTTAGACTTGCTTAAAGCCTACGATAAGGTAAGATGGACTTATTGTATGATAGTTATGCTTCAAATGGGAATGTGTTTAGCCTCTATTAATTGGATTCTCTGATGCATGTTGTCTGCTTCCTTTTTGGTGCTTGTTAACAGTTTCCCTTATAAATTCTTTGGGGCATCTCATGGGCTCGGGAAGGGGTTCCCCTTATCCCCTTTTCTTTTTTTTATTGGTGGAGGAAGGCCTAAGTAAGTTTATTTCTAATGTAAGAAATTAGGGAGAATTGAGGGGTGTCAAAATCACTCCTAAAATAATCTCTCGCTTGTTATTGTTTAACGAGGTATTATTGTTTGGTGTAGGAAATCTCCAAGAGTTTTAAGGTATCAAAAATATCTTGGACCTATTTTGTAAATATATAAGGATGGAAATTAATTAGGCTAAGTATTTTGTGCGCTATTATTTTTTGCATGAGGACATGACTATGCTCCTAGACATTGTGCTTCCATTTACAAGGAAACATGTTGGTGAAGGTCTCAAGTATCTAGGATTTCAGTTGAAGCCAAATTCCTACAATCTATAGGATTGGATGTGGTTATTCAAGAAAATTGAAACTCACATATCATTGTGGGTGAACAAGTGGCTCTCTTGAGGGGGTCAGTTGGTTCTTCTCAAGTCGGTTCTTGAGAGTATTCTCGTGAAGTGGGCCTCTACAGCCAAGGTTCCTAAACGTATTTTAACTAATATAAGGAAATCATGTTTTTTGTTTCTTTGGAAGGGAAATCATGAGAAATAAGGTATTCCTCTGGTTAAATGAATGTGATTGGCTCAGCCTAAATGCATGGGGGTTGAGGCATAAAAAAATTTAATCTATTTAGCATAGCGCTGGCATGTAAAATTTTATGGAGGCTTTGTTGATGTTTGGAAAACATCGGGAAGACATTCTCTTAAATTAATAATTAATAATATAATTATTGATTATTAAATACTATATATAATAAGTAAATGATAATAATAATAAATAGTTATTGGTTATCCAAGGGACGCATCCTTTCATGGATGGTCACCACATGTTATCTATATATGGAACACTCATCATTGTAATAATATATCGATCATATCTCATATGAATAAAAACAACATGGTATCATAGCAGGATTGGGCCTGACTCCCTCATGGGAGGGCCCAAAAAAATGGTAGATAGCTTGAGTGGATTGTTGCAATATGATTGAAGTAGTGTCTTGGTTTTCCAAAGGAATTAATGTCCAAAGGAAATGAGGGTATATATACAACTCTTGTGAGACTGCAAGAATGCAACTAGAGAGAGAAGGTCGAACCTATGTACGAGGCATCGGATTCCCACAAAGCACGAGAATAATCCTGTCATAAAGAATTTGTTGTTTATCACTTTCTCAGTCCTTGGATTGTTACTGGATGTTCCGGAGACTTATACTATATTTTCTCAGTTGTCTTTTAAAATCCATATGTTCATTCCTTTGATTCGAGCGAAGCCACCAACTATAATAGATATGAAAATTTTAGTGGAAAATGATCAAGCAAAGCAACCATCGCATGGACCTTCAAATGATAGAGAGAACAACGGCTCATTTGTTTCAACAAGTATGGTGACTGTCAAACAGGGTATCTTCCAACTGCCCAGTTTATATATTTCTCTGCTACCCCCTTGGGTGTCGGTCAGGTCCTTGGAAAGTGAACGTTTACAATGTATCCATGGATAAGGTGTTCTACAAATCTATTTCTCTTGCATGACACTGACATAATGTCTCTGTGGTAGTTTGAATTACGTTACATGGGCTACGGATTAGCAAATTTATAAATATTTTTTCGTATTTTTGCAAAGAGAGAAAGTTTGATTGAGATATTATTGTGTTGTGGGAGAGGTGCGGGCTAAGGCTATAATGATAGTGGTGAGTAGAATCAATGCCTCCCTGGGCAATGAGAGTCCCTCATCCTATGCATCTATGCCTTCAACAATGCTCAACGATGTGCCCCGTTGCATGGACATGACTCCAATCACTCCTTCCCTATTGCCTGTAGCCACCCTCAGCAACACCCAATCTTCTCAAACTTTAAAAGCCGTTAAGAGGACCTGTGACCAAGTAGTCATGATTTCTAATCTAATTTGGTTACAAGTGCTTGAGCCTACTTTGATTCACTATGACAATTAAATTTGTGTAAGACTATCAGCAAATCAAGTTTCTCATGACAATTCAAGCATGGTTGGTGTGGCAGTAGTTGTTTTGGACCAGGGTTCTCCTAGAAAGAGGGAGACAATTGGCACATGCAGAGAGGTAGACATGGAGGGAAAGACCTTCCAACATGATATCAAGGAGAGACATTTCCAGACATGATGCTCAAAGATAGAAAGTCTCTAGGAGAAATGTACCCCCTAGGATGAGATCATGCCAAATAGTAGAGACATTTCTAGTGATCATGGATACAGCCAGTCAATATTGACTGTAGCACAACTATGGTGATATATCCAAGTAGAGGAGGAGGTACTACATCCATAGGGAGAAAATATTGAGTTACCTCTAGAGAAGGAGGAAGAGATACCTTCAATGTCACAGGGAACGGAGACAGAGGAGGAGTCACCTCCAGCTATAGAGGGAGTGTTGATGTTGAAGGCAACATCATGAGACATTCTCCCTGGAGGGTCTGATGTAGACTAGTAGGGGAGAATTTAGACTTCATCCTGACATGCCTCATATGGTTAGATGAAGGAACCAAGACATTGGTTTCACAAGGAAACCTCGATATGTCTTGTGAGACATTAGTTCCATGAGGGAACCTCGATATGTCTTAGACATTAGTTTCATGAGGAAAGTTCTATATGTCAAATATGGTCCAAGATGACATTACCTTTCAGAGGGAGACAGTTGAGCCTATTGATCAAATTGATCTCATTGATCCTATAGCTCTAGTTAATGTTCCCAAAGATATTTCAATAGGTCGGAAGAGACCTGCATGGGCTCATCAAACTTTGGATGAGGCAGGAGGACATGCAACTCCTTGTGGTACCTTCCGAGTGAGAAAGAGACCTCAGATATATTTGTGTTATGTCACAACTATGAGACACATCATTCATTTTGATCCTTCATGTTATGAGGGGGCAACTAGTCATCCGGTATGGAGAGATGTCATGATGGAGGAGTATCAGTCCATCATGTAGAATGATGTGTGGGATATTGTTCTAAGACCTGAGGGGAAGCTTGTAGTGACTTCCAAATGGATCTATAACATCAATCACACAACTGACAGGAGCATCAAGAGGCAAAAAATGATATTTTTTGCTAGAGGAGACATTTTCTCTTGTTGCTCGAAACACTTCTATCCGAACGATTATTTACCTTGCAGCATCCATGGGTTGGAGACTACATCAGATGGATATGAAGACATCCTTTATCAATGGAGATATTAAGGAAGAAGTATACATCAAGAAGCCAGATGGTTTTGTAATACATGAAAAGGAGTCTCATGTGTGCAGGTTGAAGAAGATGATTTATGGACTCAAGCAAACACCTCAAGCTTGGTATGTGAGGATTGATGGATACATGATGAGTTGGACTTCAACAAAAGTTTTGTTGATCCCAACCTGTACTACAAGACTGTTAATGGTGATTCCTTGATTTTGGTCCTCTACGTTGATGATTTATTCCTCACCGGTACAGAGAGCCTTATTGTTGAATGCAAGTATGTTTTGGCCTCTGAGTTTTAGATGAAGGACCTTGGTATGATGCACTACTTGTAGGGACTATAGGTGTGACATATAACTAATGATATCTTCCTCAGTCAAGGGAAGTACATAGTTGATATATTAAAGAAGTTTGGGATGTTGAACTAGAAGCCCATGGCTACACCAATGGTGACGAATCTGAAGAAAATAAGTGTGCCTTCTTCCGATTTTGATGAAATTGATCTAACTTTGTACAGACAGTTGATTGTATCATTGATGTATCTGGTTAACACCAAAACACATATTTTTTATGAAGTCAATACACTTAGCCAGTTTATGAGTCAGCAGAGATAGAGACATTGGATTGTTGCGAAGCATGTGTTGAGATACCCACAAGGCACAACTGGACATGGTCTGAGATATACTTCCAATATTGACATGAGATTATAGGAGTATACTAACTCTGATTGGGCATGGAGCATAGTGGATAGGAAGAGCACCTTTAGGTGTTGCTTCACTTTGGAATCTACCATGGTTTCCTGGTGTAGCAGGAAACAAAATTTGGTGGCCTTGAGCACCGCAGAAGCATAGTACATTGCATTGAGTGTGGCAATCCGTGAAGCAATGTGGCTTTGCAAACTCCTTACAGATTTATTTGGACATGTGTTGGATTCCACTGTTATTCCGAGACATGGTGCATAGGAAGGAAGTATTGGTGTAGTACCTTCCTGTAGATGATCAGGTTGTTGATGTTCTTACCAAACCAGGATGAAGTTAGAGTACATCCGTGACAGACTTGGTGTGACAAAGAATGCCTCCCTTGCCGAGAGGGAGTGTTGATGCTTACATCTTTCTGAGACATTCTCCAGATTGTACACCTCTGTGATTGAGTTGATTTGATTTGTGAGTACACTTATCCAAGAATGGTTAAGTGGGTTTGGGATTATAGCCCAACATCCCTTGTGGAGAGAACATGAGGACATGTCAAGGGATTTGACCTTGACATCACACACTATGGGGAGTTGGCCCTAGTGTTTCTAGAGGGAGTATCCTCTAGAAGTACATCCACATGGGAGTGCCATGTGTGACAGACATTTTCCAGATTGTACTCCTCTGTGACTGAGTTGTGTTGATTTGTGAGGACACTTATCCGAGAATGGATAAATGGGTTTGGGCTTATATCCCAACTTCCCCTGTGGAGAACACATGAGGACACGTCCCTTGTGGAGAGCACATGAGGACATGTCAAGGGATTTGACCTTAACATCACACACTATGGGAAGTTGACCCTAATTGTTCCTAGAGGGAGTAGCCTCTAGAAGTCCACATGGGAGTGCCATGTGTGACAAACCTTTTTCTACTATGGTGGTTGTGTACCACTAGCAGAGATTGTATGTCTTTGGACAGTAGTTGTGTGCTACTAGTTGATTACAGAGTAGTCAATGGGCTACTACATGAAGACATGATGGAAATATACCTCCCTAGATAAGAGGGAGTGTTAGTGTTTCAGCATCAGGCAGACCTTCTCTTGTATTGGGCTGCAGACCAAGGGAGGTAGGATACATTTATCATAAAGGTGTATTTGTGGTAAATGGGCCCATGCATAGTCCTTCCTTGATCATGAAAAGGAATAATATGGACTCGAGGTTCTTTCCACATGTCAGTTAGCATCAGGATGAAATTCACTCACAGGTGTGTACCTGTGGTGAA
Organism: Picea engelmannii; assembly: GCA_009831015.1. Lineage (NCBI taxonomy): Eukaryota > Viridiplantae > Streptophyta > Pinopsida > Pinales > Pinaceae > Picea > Picea engelmannii. Next base: position 93,813 of record ML798229.1, on the reverse strand, counting down.
CGATATTGGTGTGGTACTTTCCCTAGTCATGGTGATTTGACAAGGAATTATAAAGACTCAAGATGCTAGATTCTATCACATGCGGACCCAGAGTGAGCCTGATCTCAAAGAGAGTCAATTGGCTCAAAGGGAGAGTCGCGGAAGGAGTTTCCCCTTAGTTCATGTGGGAGAGAGACGTCTCCCAAGATTGACAGACAAGTGTCATGGTTCTAGGGTGAAGTTTTTATACTTCAAAGAAAATCTTGGCATGATGCATAATGTCTCCCTCATTGATAGGGAATGTTGATGTTTAGACAACATCGTGAAGACATTCTCTTAAATTAATATTTAATAATATAATTATTAATTATTAAATACTACATATAATAAGTATATCATAATAATAGATAGTTATTGATTATCCAAGGGACGCATCCTTTCATGGATGGTCACCATATGTTCTCTATATATGGAACACTCATCATTGTAATAATATATCGATCATATCTCATATGAAGAAAAACAACAGGCTTTAGCAAAAAATTTCCTTGTGGGAAAAATTATGTGTTCTAAGTATATGAGGGGAATTTCTATGGAACATTGGTTCTGTAATCCCAAGAAATCAGTCTCTAATAGTTTGAATGTATGAAAATCCATCGTGGATTCCTTTTCATTAGTTGGAAAATGGGTTGTCTAAAGGATTGGTAATGGTAGAAAAGTTAGAACTGTGGAGAACCCTTGGGTAGGTGTGGAAGATAAATTTAGTCTCTATGAAAATCTATTGGAAGATATGCATGCTCATGATATATTTGATCTAGGATGTTAGATCTATAGATCATGCTAGTCTAGGTAGAATTTGTTGGAAGTTTGGAGTGGACTTGGGTTTGGTGGAGGATCTAGCAAATGAATGGCAAAGATTTGTTGGTAATATGTGCTCGTCTCACGTCAATTTGATTGAGGATGAAGAGAATGTGTTGGTCTAGTCTAACAATCCTTGGTCAGGGGCTTATACTATTCAACTTCATTATAAATATTATATGGATTCTGTGTTTTCCAGGGAGGTAGCATGGCAATGGGATTGTGTATGGAAGGTGCATGACCCCTTGAAGGAAAAAATTGTGTTATGGCTTGTGCTTAGTAAAAATATACTTACATGGGAAAACGGTCTTAAGCATGGTTGGATAAGTCCAGGATGGTGTACTCTGTGTCAGCAGGAGACATGGTCATTTTTTCATACTTGAGTTCAATGTCCCTTTATGAAGTAGGTCTAGAGTTGTTTGTTAAAAGAGTTCCATTCGAAAGATACATGGAACAAAGAAAAATTATAGGTATGTGTGAAGGAATGGCTAATGGATGCTTCAGTCTTGAGATATGGTGAGCTTCCTTATATTTTTATTTTATTTTTATGGTGGGTGCACAATCAAAGTGTGTTCCAAGATAAGCAGATTCTAGTAGAGGTGGTAGCAGGGTTGGTTGTTCAGTTAACAAAGGAATTCAAGTGTGAGCCCAAGCCCAAAAATATTGAGTATTGATTATGCCTTCTCTAGATTTTGATACACCATGAGGATTCTTCAATGGATCCAGTAAAGGGCATCCGCCCAGATGTGGGATTGGTGTGGTGTTGTATATCAATTATATCCATTTCGTTCATGTTAAATATTCTCCTAGTTCGGGTTCGAATACTAAGGCCAAGTTTTTGGCCTTTTAATTTCTCCTACATTTTACCATTTCTCTTAGATTTAAAAACTTACAAGTGTTGGGGGACTATCAGGTGGTTATAGATTGGGAAAATGGAAAGTACTCTATGGAGAATGTGTATATCCAATCTCATTTGGCTCATATTCAGAGGTGCTAGCAGAAGATTGAATGGGACTCTTTCACTCATGTCTATAAAGAGCTCAATCAAGCAATGAATACGACTTCTAAGGAAGTTTCGAACTTGCTAGATGGATCCTTTGTTGTATATGAATTTCCATGTGGCTAGGTCCTAGAAATCAAGGTCTTTATGTTTTAATTTTATAATAATACTTCTTTTAGTCTGAATGAGATGGAATCTATAAGATTCTGTAATTTTTGAAATATGAAGCTGTCATTTTTAGTTAGTATATGTTGGGTTGTATTCGATAGTTTTGGCTAGGAAGAATTATTTTTATATTGAAATATAGCGATGTTGAATATCGCGATATTTTCATTGGATTGGTATGAGTCCAAGTGGACAAACTACATGTATATTCTTCTATTGGAATATAATATTTTTTCCAAGGAAATAAAAACATCCACACAACATTCCAATACATAATGCCAAGTCATAAACAAAATATCGTGTTGAATATGTTAAATACCAACTAATCCAATTATGACCATTTTTAATAAAATATAGTCAAAAGATGACAACTATATTAATATTTTCGTTGAAATAAAATTACATATTTGGCCTATGAGAGGAACATGGTCCCAATGTTTGGGCATGACAAGGATGAATCTTCAGGTCTAATGCACGGTTTAAGAGCAAAAACTAGGGACTTGGGACTTGACCTTTTTTTCAGGGCTCATGTAAACATGGAAATATATTGTCATTCTTTTCCTAAAGTCCCACGTGTCATATCTAAGGTATCATGTGAAGGTCTTGTGGGATAAATATTATGTCCTGTGCCATTGTGTCCTCAAGTCGACCCTTGTAGGATAAAACTAGTGAAGTAAGCAACGGAAGGAATTCATACATTTCTTCCTAGGAAGTAAAAAAAAAGGATATAGGATGTGCTATCACAATATCTAGCACTTCTACAAAGCCTTCACAATATTCTTGACAAGTGTAACATATGGAAGTACTTACCACTATCACCTAAGAAATTACTTCCCTCGTATTACTGAAATATTGACATGCAACACAATGGAGGCTTCCCTATAAACCTCAAGGAATATTATGACAAGAATAAATCAAGTCTATGGCCTCTTATCTTGGTTACTTGATTATACCACCACCTAGATCAAGGTTCAAGGTGAAGACAAGGTGGTTTAAGCAGGGAAATTTCAAAGTTTGTGTGTGAGGAGTGTTTCTAAGACAATAAAAGATATCTACCATAAAAAATGAATCAAGTAAATGCCCCAAAACACTACTTATCAAAGAAAAATAAATATCTACATAAAAACTTGCATAAAAGACAATTGCTTCATCAATTTAGCAAGTCTATGAAAACAAAAATAAGGTAGTCCTAAACTAGCAAGAATGCAATGAAATAGAGATGAAATGCAAACCTAAACTTACACATTAAACATCCAATGATTGTTGAAAATGAAATGGCATGAACTACTTTAAATCATGAAAAATGTCAATCTTTAATGCCTAAAACTACAATAACTATGCTATAAATGGCATTTTAGATAATTCTAAGTAAGAAATGCAACAAAACCCTATACATTAGACTATCAATGACTAATAAATAAATATACAATGCAATTGAAGATAAATCTACCATAAGATGTCAAGGAGAGAGTGAAATTAGGGTTTCAAAGTCACTTTGCAAGAGAATATACTAGTGTCATCTAGTTCCTTGGGAATTTGGAGTCAAGAAATGCAACTTCCATAGAGAGAAAAGATAAGAGAAAACTCAAGAATCAAACCCTAGGGGAGTACACTCACAAGCACTAGGTATTGATTCTTTAGAAGAGAAACGTAGGGGATTCCACTCAAAATCCCGAAGAATATATCATATGTCTTCTAAATTCCTTCAACAAGAGATTAATATGGATCTTAGGTCAAAACCCTAGAGGATTCCACTCACAAGCTAAATAATTTTTCCCTATAAGGATAATTCTAGGGGATTCCACTCACAACAAGCCCTAAGAATACCCTTATATGCTTGAAAAAAATTTAAATGGATGATAACAAGGGAAGGGAGCTCAATTGCAATCCTTTATAGGGTTTCAAAAAAACATTTATCTAAGGAAAACAAGATAACATGCAAATTATCACCACTTTTATAAATCATTTACTTAATACACCAAGAATAAACCATCAAATACTTGAAAATACCACATAATAGTCAAGTTATTGAGCACGAACGAAACTGTATCATGTAAACATCCACAAAAACTTTAAAAATCATCCACTAGATCAATCTCCAAGAAGTGCACATAAGTTCCCCATGATGAATAAGAGAGTAAACAAGTCATAGAAGTGTTTCTCCAAAAGATTAGTTATCGTTTAAAAATTAGGAAATGATCATCTATAAATATGAGACAAGCCTGGTGCCTTATCTCTCTAAAATCCCCTAAAATGAAATAAATCCATGATAGAAGGTGGATAGGTTTCACTCCGACCCCAAAAATAGCCTCCAACATAAACATATAATGCTAAAACATTAAAATATCTCCCTAAAAGGTCATGTGTGTGGGTGTGAGAGTCTCATGTTGGGTATGTGTTATATTCTTTGCATGTGTGTGTGTGGGTGCGTCAAATATGACAACTGCATCAGACGATCCCTCGTAGTAGTGCTTTGCTTGTGTCGTGTGCGTCGGGCGCTTTCCTAGGGGGGTCCCAAGGGGGGGGAAGTATGCTTCCCCCTGGTTACGTGCAATGTTCGGCATCGGGCGTAGCCCAGGGCAGTGCCTCGGAAAAAAAAATTGGGTGGTTTTTGCTATTTTTAGCGGTTTACTAGAAATAATCTCGGTTTTAGGGATTAGGGTTTTGGTATCTACAAAATACCTAAAAACATTGTATATATTGTATAGTGAATGGTGAAATTTGATATAATGAATATAATAAAGGTTTTCCCAGTTGAGGGTTTCCGGTATATATCTCTGTGTACTATGTCAATGAGCCATTGATTAAATTTTGTTTTGCTTAAGAATCTATATGCATTGCTTTACTTCATAGGTTTAAAACTTACATGTGGTATCAGAGCTCATTTTTGGCTTCAGTGGGACGCCTTTGTTGTTGAGGGTTTGGCTCGATCTTGAAAGATCAAGTTTATCTTGGGTCTGTGATAAACCTAGGTTTAGTGGGAGCTTTTGCAGTGGTGATTTGATTGCAGAAAGAGGAATGGTGAGTTCTTCTAGAATCGATATAGAGAAGTTCAACGGTAAAAAATTTGAGCTATGGAAGCTGAAAATGGAGGACCTTCTTGTAGACAAAGAACAATGGATCGCTATGGATCCTGGTACACAACCTACTAGTACACTGTCTACTATAACACGGGCTATTGGCACACAACCTACCAGTACACCACCTACTGGTATGTTGAAGGAAGTTTGGGAGAAGTTGGACAAAAGAGCAAGGAGTATTATTCAACTCTGCCTGGCAGATTCGATGTTGTTGAATTTCATAGGAGAATCTACAGCCAAGGAACTATGGGATAAGTTGGGGAATTTGAATCAATCAAATTCCATGGTAAACAAGTTGTTTCTTCGAAAGAAGTTGTATCATCTTAGGACGGAAGATGGATATTCTGTGATAGAACATCTAAATGCCTTTAATACTCTGGTAAGTCAACTTGGCTCTATTAATATTACGATTGCAGAAGAAGATAAGTGTATTACTTTGTTATGTTATTTTCCATACTCTTGGGATAATCTGGTTGTAGCAATAGGTAGTACCACTCAATCTACATTGAAGTATGAGGATGTAGTTGCATCCTTGTTATCTGAAGAGATGAGGCGAAAAATCATTGATGGTCACAGCGCATATTCTTTATTTGTAAGAGGGTGTACCCAATACAGGAACCCTAGTAAGCCTTTGGGGTGGAGATCTAAATCTACAGGTAGATCTAAGTCTCCAAGAAAATGTTTGAGGAAATGTTGGAAGTGTGGTAAAACAGGGCATTATAAGAAAGATTGCAAGTCTAAGAAGGTTGAAAAACCAAAGGGATCTAATAGTACCTCTTCCACAGAGGCGAAAACCTCCACTGAAGAAGGAGGTGATGTTTACCTGGCATCTACAAGTACACATGCAGACCATGATGTATGGTTGATCGACTCAGGTGCGTCATACCATATGACTCCTCACGGGGAGTGGTTCTCTGAATATGAAAAATATGATGGTGGTGATGTATTCCTAGGAGATGACTCAATAGAAAAAATCTTGGGACGTGGAAGGGTTAAGTTTCTGCTAAAATATGGAAGGATTAGAACTCTCCCTAGGGTTCTGCACATTCCAAAACTAGCCAGGAGCCTAATATATGTAAGAAAGATGGATGATGCAGGAGTGGATACTGTATTTGGAAAGAACACTTGCAAGATGGTACAAGGAGAAATGGTGTTGATGAGGGGAGTTCGGTGTGGAACTATGTACAAGTTGTTGGGAAGAACTTATAATAATGGGTGTAACAGTTATGTTGTCCCTGAACAGAGAAATAAAGAAGACAAGACCAATATTTTCCCTAGAAAGAAGACCATGCTATGGCATAAAAGACTGGGACATGTTGGAGAAAAGGGCCTTCGAACACTACACGGCAAAGGTATGGTTGAAGGTATCTCTAAGTGCACTCTAGATTCTGATTTATGTGAACATTGCATATATGGTAAACAAAATCGAGTAAGATTCCCATCTGGTTCTACAAGAGCAAAGGGGATCTTAGACTTGATACACAATGATGTGTTTGGACCTATTCATGTTCCATCCCTAGGTAAATCTGTGTATTATGTTCATTCATAGATGATTTTTCAAGGAACACAAGGATTTATTTTCTTAGAAAGAAATCTGAGGTATTTGATAAATTTAAAGAGTTTAAGGCTCTGGTAGAAAATCAGACAGAGAGGAAAATAAAGGTATTGAGAACAGATAATGGTGGAGAATTCTATGGAAATGAATTTGAAGAATTCTGTAAGAAGTGTGGTATAGCAAGGCATAAGACTACTTCATACACTCCTCGACAGAATGGAGTTGTAGAAAGGATGAACAGGACAATGATGGAAAAAAAGGAGCATGTTCAACGGTGTCAGCTTAGGACAAGAATTCTGGGCAGAAGCAGTGGGTACAACATGTTACCTGGTCAATCGATCGCCTTCATTAGCATTGGATGATAAAACTCTACACGAGGTATGGTCTGGAAAGAAACCCTCTCTTCAACATATTAGAGTGTTTGGTTGTGATGCTTATGTACATGTTCCAAAGGAAAATAGAAGTGAGTTGGATAAAAAGGCTAAAAAGTGTATCTTTATTGGTTATAAAGATGGTGTGAAAGGTTATAAGCTTTGGAACCTAGAAACCAAGAAAATGGTTTACAGTCGAGGTGTTGTTTTCAGAGAGGTAAAAGATGTGTCCAAACATGAATTCCTACCAATGCAAGAAGAACCTGAGAAAATAGAGCTTGAGTTGGATAATAAAAAATCTAAATCATCTAAAGAAGAGGAAGAAGAAGAAGAAGAAGAAGAACCTCATACCCCAGTATTGAGGAGATTAGTGAGAGATAGAAGGAAACCAAAAAGGTATAGTCCACCTGATTTTCATTCCAATTTTGCTTTATCTATTACTGATGATGATCCACGAATTGTCAAGGAAGTAGTGAATTCAGAGGATAGTAAACTCTGGAAGAAGGCCATGGTTGAAGAAATGGATGCCTTGAATAAGAATGGGGCATGGGATATAGTTGAGTTGTCAGCTGGAAGAAAATCTATTGGTAGCAAATGGTTGTTTAAGAAGAAGTTTAATGCACAAGGTAAAGTGGAGAAATACAAATCTCGGTTAGTATAAAAAGGTTATTCCCAAGTTGAGGGAATTGACTTTGGTGAAATTTTTTCTCATGTTGCTAAGTTAACTTCTATTAGATTTATTTTATCTATTGTTGCTTCTTTTGATCTTGAAGTGGAATAGATGGATGTGAAGATAGCATTCCTACATGGGGATCTGGAAGAAGAAATCTACATGAAGCAACCAGAAGGCTTTGTAGTGAAGGGAAAGAAAGAGTTGGTCTGTAATATAAAGAAGTCACTATATGGTCTGAAGCAATCACCTAGGATGTGGTATCAAAATTTTGACACATACATCCTTGGATTGGGATTTGTAAGAAGCAGGGTTGATCACTGTGTATATTCCAAGCAGGTTGGTAATCACTTCATTTATGTAGTGTTGTATTTTGATGACATGTTGTTGGTAGGAAATAACATGGATGTTATCAAGGAAGTGAAATCGCAGCTATCCTCCAAATTTGACATGAAGGATCTCGGCGCTGCTAACTTTATTCTGGGAATGGAGATTAAAAGAGATTGTGCAAACAGGAAACTCTGGTTGAATCAGAGAAAATTATGTGGAGACAATATTGCAGAGGTTTAATATCTATGGAAGTAAACCGGTCAAGGTTCATATTCCTATAGTTGTAAAGTTATCTACAAATCAGTGTCCCAAGACATAGGAAGAAGAAGAGGACATGTCCCATGTTCTGTATGTCAGTGTAGTTGGAAGTTTGATGTATGTAATGGTTTGTACTAGACCAGACATTGCACATGCAGTGGGAGTTTTGAGCAGGTATATGTCAAAACCAGGGAAGGATCATTGGACAGCAGTAAAGAGGGTCTTCAGGTATCTGCGTGGTACTACCAGTTATGGATTGTGCTACAAAGGAAGACCAGGATTGGATAGAGTGTTGTACATACACGGATTTGTTGTTGCGGACTGGGTTGGATATCTAGATCGCGGAAGATCTACAAGTGGGTATGTGTTTAACCCATTTGGAGGAGCAATCAGTTGGATGAGCAAAAGACATGCTGTAGTGGCACTCTCAACTACAAAAGCTAAATACAGGGAAACCACTCATGCAAGCAAGGAAGAAGTATGGTTACAAATATTGTGTTCAGGTATTGGGTTGGTACAACAAGCAGTGAGATTAGATTGTGACAGTTAGAGTGAAATCTTCCTAGAAAAGAACCCAGCTTATCATTTGAAGACAAATCATATTGATGTTCAGTATCACTTTGTGAGAGACATGGTTGAAGAAAAGAAGGTGTTGCTAGAAAAGGTTGACACTTTGAAAAATGTTGCAGATTCATTGACAAAGTCTGTGAGCACAGAAAAGTTCTCCTGGTGTAGAGTAACATTGGGCATTAGTTCCCTGGATTGTTGACTATATAATCCCCTACACCCCTTAATGCAAAGAAAACAACAAGTGGGAGAATGTTGGGTATCTATTATATTCTTTGCATATGTGTGGGCGCGTCAGATATGACAACTACGTCTCACGATCCCTCGTAGTAGTTCTCTGCTTGTGACGTGTGCACCGGGCGCTTTCCTAGTGGGGTCCCAGGGGGGGAAGGTATGCCCCCCCTGGTTACACGTAGCGTTCAGCACCGGGCGTAGCCCAGGGCAGTGCCCCAAAATTTTGTTTTTGGGCGGTTTTTGCTATTTTTAGTGGTTTACTAAAAATAATCTCGGTTTTAGGGATTAGGGTTTTGGTATCTACGAAATACCTAAAAACATTGTATATATTGTATAGTGAATGGTGAAATTTGATATAATGAATATAAGAAAGGTTTTCCCAATTGAGGGTTTTCGGTATATATCTCTGTGTACTATGTGAATGAGCCATTGATTAAATTTTGTTTTTCTTAAGAATCTATATGCATTGCTTTACTTCACATGTTTAAAACTTACATCTCCAAGGAAGGTGATGTCATCCTCCAAGGGGTACAAGGGCCTCCAAAGGCCACATCTCTCTTAAGAAGGTGCAAAGCATCAGGTTCACACCCCCTTATCAATAATGTAATGTCTCATCACAATCAAGTGTTAACTCATCACCCATATGCTAGATCAGCTTAATGTAAGATAACATCAATCGAATAATGACATCGCCCTCCAAGTGTGCAATGTCTAAAGTGAAAACACCAAACTCATGCAGGACAAAGGCTCCATACTCCCTCCAAAGGATATGCCATCCTCAACAAGTGTAAATGCATCCATAAAAACCCTAACATCCTCAGGGGGTCAACGTCCAATCTATGGGGATTATTTCCCTCTGGATGGCTCAATTGGATATATATGCAATGCCCAAGCTCATAAATCCAATGTCTAAGGTCTAAGAGGTATGATAAGGTGTCCCAAGATATTCCAATTCATCAAGGAAACCAACTCGCAATGTCAAGGACCCAACGTCCTCTGTATAGTGCACAATGTCATGGGTAAAAGAATGAAAATTTCCTCCAAAGGACCATGTCAAGGGTACATCATCAATAAACAAGGCTCACATAATCAATTAATACCAACAATTACAAAATACACAAGTCATTAGAATCATACAAAGTAAGCCACGATCTAATACAAGATCCATATAAGAAAATTCACAATATGTATCTTCTTCAAACTTCACACTATCTCAAAACTTTATGCAATTTTCCAAGTTTAGGTATGGGAGGGCCATCACAAGATCCTATTAGGTGTGTCAATACCTAAATAGAGTATTTACCAAGAAACCCTTCAAAGTGCAAGTATAAGTAAATAATATGGTATGGGGTTTACTTCATGGAAATGGTGTCATTGACATGCAAGGCCACGTGTGGGTTCATCTCTATGAGTTCCTTTATAGAGGGAGCGCTTAGTCCTTGAGTTACCCTTTCCTTGACAATGTGTGTACTCCAAAACCCTTCTTTCTTTCTGATATTTAGTTTTTTCTTAGAAAGTTCCTTTTTCAAGTTCATGCATTTATTATTTTATTAGGATTCATTAATTTCTTTTAATTTGATATGCATTTAATGCATTAGGAATAGGGGAGATCGCCTCATAGAGAGGGGATAGAGCTCAAGATGAATTTGGATTTTGATTTGTCATTTTTCATCCCATTGTTCTTCTTTGTTTATAATCTATAACATGCTCTTGATATTCTTTTCTTACCAACTTCATCAACCTTTACATTCCATCCCTTCTTCTCATATGAGGATGAAGGCACAAACCTTTTGTTGTACATGTAATATCCATTTCCAAAATATAGGAAAATATAAGGAAAATATATGGAAAATATTAAGTATGGAAGGGAGTGGTGTGTTACCCTTATCAAGGCCTCCCAGTAGTACCCATATTCCCCAAGAGTGACAACACTTGACTAGGACACATATGATGGCCACCAAGGTGAAACAAAGAAAAAAGCATAACTTCCAAGCAATCATGATCCATTATCTGAATTCAACCCATGATCCCCACCTAAATGCCTAATTTATTAAATGTAACATTGTATATGAAACGATGACTAGTGTACATCATGTGTGCTAGACCATCGTCATTGGATGAATCATGTTGATCAAGTGAATGAGTTGAGAAATGATGAGGGGGGAGGCATTTGAGGGGCTATTGCCTATGGAGATTGAAGATCATCATCATTGAGATCATCATCTACAGTGTGGACCATGAGACATGATCTCCTCTAGTTACCCCTAGGTGAGAGGGGGTAACAGGATGTAACGAGGTAGGTATTATCCCCTTCAACTCGATATTGAGAGGGAAAGAAAGTGGATCTACTAAGTTAAGGAAAATAAATAATGAATAAAAAGAATAATAAAAAAAGAGAAACAAATTTACGATGAACTAAGAATAAATTGTTGATCCTAAATCCTAAAAAACCAAGTAAATTTTCTTGATTTTTTTTTGGTTCCCCACTATAAATAAGATTTAGAAAAATATTAGAAAATAAACCAAATAATTCCCAATTTGGAATTTCTTTTGAGAAAATACCTTTTAGTTGGGACAATATATACATTATATGCAAATATACACATATATGCAAATATATACATTATAATTTGTACAAAAATAAAGAAAGACATCATGGTAATTGTTGATTCTAAATACTCCTTTTTATTGACTCCAAGATTACTTCATCCTCTACAAATTCCTAACCAAAAATGGGAACAGATCTGTTGGTTGTGGAGCCTGATTATCTTCCTGATTCAGAGGTCTTTTATTTTCAGTCGTGTTTATACCCAATGAAGTATTTACACCCCAGAAGTATGTACACTCTATCACGCGGGGGAGTGCAGAGGGGGGTATCCCCTCTGCGGGGTCCGGGGGGGCTATCCCCCCGGGTGGGGGGTCTAGGGGCAAGCGGGCCCCCAATGGGGGTTCGGGGGCAGCGTCCCCCAAAGGAAAATTTTCCTTGTAAATGTATATTGTAATTTCATTGTAAATCTGGACCATTCATTATAAGGTCGCAGATCTAACGATAGAGATTATGTTATGGTATTTTCCCCTAGAAGGCAACCCTCTTTTATGAGGGAAATGTATTACGGCTATGGATGATGGTGAATATTGTATTCTGAGATAGGAGATTGTGAGAGAAAGAAGAGGAAGTTACAGTGGGTTTGTTGTAGGTTGTATCCCTTCATATGTTGGATAATAATAAAGGAAGGACCTAGTAATTTCTCTAGTGGACGTAGCCCACACTGGGTGAACCATGTAAATCTGTGTCTCTATTGTATTGTGTATCTTCTATGTTTTATTTCCGCATTTGTTTTATTTTATTGCTCCACGGTCCTATTTTTCTAACAACTGGTATCAGAGCGAAAGGTAACTCGTAGGAAAAGAGGGTTCCTGGTTCGAGTGGGAGCAATGTCGAAATATGGAAAGTTTAGGGTCAATAAATTTAATGGCCAAAACTACCAGTTATGGAAGATGCAGATGGAAGACTATTTATATCAGAAGGATCTATTCCTACCATTGGGTGGAATAGCAAAGAAGTTGTTGGCTACGAAGGATGAAGAATGGGATATTCTTGATAGAAAGGCTCTAGGAATGATACGGCTGAGCCTGGCAGCGTCGGTGGCTTTCAATATTTCCAAAGAAAATACAATGAAGGGTTTGATGGACGCATTGGCCAAATTGTATGAAAAAACCTCGGCGTCCAATAAGGTATTTCTAATGAAAATATTATTTAATATGAAGATGTCGGAAGGTGGGTCTGTTGTAGATCATTTAAATGATTTTAATACGGTTACTAATCAACTAAGTTCTATAAAAGTGGACTTTGATGATGAGGTTAGGGCTCTTCTAATCTTGTGCTCATTGCTAGAAAGCTGGAATGGCTTGGTAATGGCTATAAGTAACTCTATCTCTGGTTCAAATACTTTAAAATTTGATGATGTTGTTGGTGTTATTATTAGTGAGGAAATGCGACGGAAAAGCACAGGTGAACATCAGGAAATGTGTTGAACATGGAGAATAGGGGAAGACAAAAGGATAGAGGAAAGGGTTTTGGGAACCGTGGGAATTCTAGGAAGGGCAGATAAAAATCCAGACTTGGAAATATAGAGTGTTGGAATTGTGGGAAGAAATGACATCTGAAGAAAGATTACAGAGCTCCAAAGAAACAAAGAGATGGACAGCGGGAGAGAAATCAGGAAGCAAATGTAACAGGTGATGTGTTACAAGATTCTTTGATTCTTTCTGTAAATAATATTTCTGAGTCTTGGGTAGTAGATTCAGTGGCTTCATTTCATGCCACACCCCATAGGAAACATTTTCTAGATTATGTTCAAGGTGATTTTGGACAGGTTCATTTGGGTGACGATGCACCATGCAAAATTGTTGGAATGGGAAAGGAAAAAATAAAGCAACGCAATGGAAACCAATGGTTGTTGAAAGAGGTAAGACATGTTCCATATTTAAGGAAAAATCTAATTTCAATAGGGAAGTTGGCAAGTGAAGGTTGTATATCCATATTTGCATATAAGACGTGGAAGGTCATCAAAGGATCATTGGTGATAGCGAAAGGAGAGAAGGTAGGTACATTGTATTTATGTACTGGTAATACTGACTCTTCTATATCTTTAGCTTCTACAAGAGTGGATACAACACTGTGGCATCATAGGCTTGGACACATGAGTGAGAAGGGGATCCAGATACTTCACAAAAGAATTTTTTTTCCAGATCTTAAACAAATTGATTTACTTCTGTGAGCATTGTGTTTATGGAAAACAGAAGAGAGTCAGATTTCTTAGAGTCGAAAAAGAAAAGAAGAGTGAAAGGTTAGAGCTTGTGCATACAGATGTATGGGGACCATCTCAGGTATCATCTCTTGGTGGCTCTCATTATTATAATACTTTTATTGATGATGCAACTAGAAAAACTTGGTTTTATTGCATTCGACAAAAATCTAATGTTTTTGATACTTTTAAGAAATGGAAAGCTTTGGTTGAGAATCAGACAGGAAAAAAGTTGAAGTGTCTCAGATCAGATAATGGAGGTGAATATTACAGCAAGTAGTTTGATGATTATTGTGCATACCATGGGATTCATAGAGAGAAGACAGTTCCAAGAACACCACGGGAAAATGGTGTGTCAGAAAGGATGAACAGGACAATCATGGAGTGTGCAAGGAGTATGAGATTGCATGTTGGTTTGCCCTTACAGTTTTGGGAAGATGTTGTAGATATTGTTGTTTACTTAATAAACAGAGGACCTTCAAGCTCTTTGGATGGTATAATTCCATAGGAGGAATGGACAGGAAAAAAGGTAAACTATTCTTTTTTGAAAACTTCCGGTTGTGAAGCATGTGTCCATATTGATAAAGAAAATAGAACAAAGCTTGAGGAAAAATCCAAGAAGTGTACCTTTATTGGATATGGTGTTAATGATTTTGGTTATCGCTTACGGGATTATGAAAATAACAAAATCATTAGGAGTAGAGATTTCATATTCAATGAGAAGGTCATGTACAAATATCAGTTGCAGGGAAAGAAATAGGAAAAAGAAAAACAAGAATACATAGTGCTTGATGAGATCACTGAAAAAGAAATTCCAAAGGAACCGGAAAATCAAAATGTACAACAACAGGAGTAGAAGGTACCTCAAACACCTACAAGTGTTGCTAGAAAATCCACCAAGTTAAGTATACCCCATGAACGATACTCTCCTTCATTGTATTATTTATTGTTGATTGATTCTGGTGAACCAGAATGTTATGAAGAGGCAATGCAGGTAGACACCAAAAGGAAGTGGGATCAAGGCATGAAAGAGGAAATGGATTCCTTTGTAAATAACCATACTTGGGACTTGGTTCAGTTGCCTGCAGGAAAAAGAGCATTGCAGAATAAATGGGTTTACAAGTTGAAGGAAGAAGATGGAGGAGAAAAGCGGTACAATGCTAGACTTGTTGTAAAGGGGTTTGCACAAAATAAAGGTATAGATTTTGATGAAATATTTTCTCCTGTTGTTAAAATGACTTCAATTGGAACTATTTTAAGTCTTCTGGCAGTAGAATATTTGCATCTTGAACAGTTAGATGTAAAAACAATTGTTCTACATGGGGATTTGGAGGAAGAGATTTATATGTAGCAGCCACAGGGGTATGAGGTCAAAGGGAAGGAGAATTTGGTATGCAGGTTGAAGAAGAGCTTATATGGCCTAAAGCAAGCTCCAAGGAAGTGGTATCTGAATTTTGATAGGTTTATGACAGAACAGGGTTATAGTAGATGTCATTCTGATCACTGTATTTATTTTAAAAAGCTAGAAAATGGAAGCTTTATTATCTTGCTATTGTATATATGTAGATGACATGCTTGTTGCGGGGTCTAATATGCAGGATATAAATGTGCTCAAGATAAATTATCCAATTCATTTGCGATGAAGGATTTGGGTGCTGCAAAGAAAATCCTTGGTATGAGAATAACAAGAGACAGGAAAAATCACAAACTGACATTGTCTCAAGGTGAGTACACAGAGAAGGTGTTGGAGAGGTTTAGAAT
>ML798229.1:27405-75744 GCA_009831015.1 Picea engelmannii | reverse complement strand
CCTCTTCACTTATATAAAGAAACATAATTATAATTTTAAATACTTTAGAAGCCTCTAAATACTCCTTTTTATTGAACCTTGGAACTTAAACTCTAAATAATTTCAACTTAAATTTAAAACCCCTTTTGATGTCGTTGGGTTATTTCTTAATACCTTGTCATGTATTTAAAAAAACTTTGTATTAAATACCTCCTCCCTTTTTTTTGTTCTTCTTGGAATTAAATATCACCAAATTTTGAAAATGTGAGATGTTCATGTGATTATCCAATATTCATTATTTTCCACCATGATTGAATTATATTAAATAAAACTTTGGTTAACCTTCCAATCCGCACGACCATATGGATGCGGCAATACAAATGGTACAACACAACCATTAATTTCGAATTTGAAAATTCGATCTATACCACGTCTTCATTGACATGTATGACTACTTCTTAATGTTTGTGCGAACCGATTTATTGCACATACTGATTTTTATCATGTACAAATCAAATTTGTTTTGCATCAAATCAACAACTTTATTATTCCACCAATCAATGGAGGTTGGTAAAAAGTATGGTCTAGTGACTGATATATGTTTGACAACACATGTATTCCAACAGAGGATGAACACCTTCAGTAACCACTCACACGACCAAATCAAATATCACGGCACCGATATTTTGACATGGGAAAACCCCTATGGGGAAACATTCACGTCCCTGGCCAATGTGGCCACTTGGATCAATTTATGAATGAAAAAGAAAAATATTAGAGAGAGATTTACAAGAGAGTTTCTCGCAATCGATCATCGACAAATGACCCTCCATACTCTTTAAATACAGATCATGGACCAATCAAGTTTTAAGCCATGGATCGATGTAGTTGTTAAGATCGAGGAGAATATGAAATGTTGGATCACTCTATGTCAGAAACATATCGTGGCCGTTGGATTTCCTAACTATAAATGCACACTAATGCATACTAAAGAAACACACTTTTACCTAGCGACACATTATACCAAGTTCATCTTAACTAACTCCTAAATGTCTAAATATCGTAACATCCCCCCTTAAGAACAACTTGGGATAAGCTTGAAGGATTTACAAAGGAAACATGATAGGAGAAGGAATGAGGCATTAGAGCCTATCCCCCCTTCATGACAAATTCTTGAACTCCTAACATAGATCGAAGTTTGGAAAACTTCGCTTCTATAAGAGACTTTGTGAAAATGTCTGCAACTTGATCTTCTATAGGGAAAAAGAGCACTTCAATAACTCGAGCATGAATGAACTTTTGGATGAAGCGCTTGTCTAGCTTGATGTGTTTTTTTTATGGGGAAAATCTCTCTATGGTTAGGGGTAAACCACAACAAACAGAAATGGCTACAAAAATCAACTCTAATCTTAGGTATGCTATATAAACAAATATGCTAGCAAGATGAGATAAAAGGCCTACCTCGTCCAGACGTTCGATGAGTTCCACCGTTGATAACTTGAATCAAAGCAATACACCTACAACTTGCCCTCAACAACCAAGAAACACAATCATATGGTGATAATATATAATGTTAGAACATTCAATAGCATAATCCATCAACATTCATAACAAATATGCCCATGGAATAACAATTCAAATATTTGCAAGATATTAATTGGATGAGAAAAGAGTATTTCTATTAAAATATAATCAGTAGAAGTGAATGAATTACAAACTTCCACGTCATCACGGTTCGGAACCGAGAAACTAAGTTCCTTCCAGCTGGGCCTCCACCACTTCAATCCTCCACTAAAGGAAAACTCATATAAGAGAGACAATGAGGTTCTCAATCAAGTAGGGAAGAACTTGGGGGCTGAATAATGTGTTCAAAATTAAAAGGACAAAGGGATGCAAACTCAATATTAAGTGAATAATTTCTCCAGAGTAACTTTTCTCTCAAAGTTGAATTCTTCTCCTCTTTTCCATAGTTCATATTTGGCCCATTTATAGCCTTCAAATGGAATTGAAGGGCCAAGTCAGAACGTTTCCAGTATATGGAAGCTCAAGGATCATGGATCTCATGATGTGACATGGAAACCCAGCACCATTTTTTTAATTTTGGGCACAAAACCCGATGTACGCAGGTTGTAATGGTGAAACCTACGTATACTCATGTTGTACAATAGGTAGGGCGTGTATAGGTGGGAAAATAATGTTTTTAGCTCTGGGATTTGCAAAAAGGGACTTCAAGTGTGCATAGGGAACTAGAAAAAGGCCCTCTGTGCAATTTTTCATAGGGTGAGGAAAATCTTGCCATAACATATGCCCCCTAATGTGTGAGGTTAGAGGAGTATCTACGATGGTCGAAATACATTATAAGGCCCACAAGTGGAGTAATGGGGACCTAGCTGGAAGAACTATTTTCTCATGAGAATATTACAATTTGTACTGACTTTTCACACATGGATGCCAATTTGAATTACACTACAAATCCATGTGAAAATATACCAAACAGTATACAATGGAGTACAATATGATCACTGAAGTCACATAGGTATTGGTCCAATGAAAGGTAGAAATAGCTCAGGAAAGCTGTGACTATCAACTGATGTCTTCAAGTCTTCTAAACAATCCGCCAGAGGTGCAAGTCTACACTATGTGAATAAAGGAGTTGAGGTCAAACACAATGAGACTTTGTTTGATTAGCGATCATTAAGGTATACTGTTAACAAACGTGAGACAACCTATCGATAATGAAAGTAGGTATCAAGGCATCGAGTACATTATTACAAGTATGAATAGAGGTGTCGGGGTCAAACACTTGAAGAATCCATTGATCAAGAGGCATTGATGTATTCCCAACTGTCGATGGCGAGAGAACTTGCCACTAATGACTACAATCCTCTAGGTACTCATAGGACTCTAGGTCTCATCTCCAGAATAGATGAGCTGAATTCGATGGAAGGAGACCAGCTGAAAGGAGAGAATTAAGGCATCTCTCATCATTCAACACAAGGTACAAAGTAGGAGCTTGATGATTTGGAGGAAATCGGACAAATAACATGTTCACGAACCAATGACCCTATGCATATTTCACATGTGCCAGATGCAAGAGGTACACGAAAAAAACCCTTTGAATAGCAGTCAATAAGGAAAATTGCTGACAAAGGCGAGGAAATCAACCAATAGGGATAATGACATCCAATACACTGCACGAATCCCAATGTGTGAATAGATTTATTGTTGTCGAACATAAGGGAAACCACTCAATCAACGACCAATGATGAAATTTCAACTGTTGGGTTCAAGGTTACCGACCAATGAGGAAAGTAGGAACAAGGTGCACAATAGGACTACAACTTCATGTGATTCTAAGACACACTGAGGGTATGGACAACATGCAAAGTCAAGAGTTGTGAGGAATGGTAAACACAGGTTGATAGACATCCTTTGAACAAGAGCATGAGACATATGGAAGACTCTGGAAGTATAGACTCAATGATGAAACTTTGAGATGTGGGAGGCATCAATCAAACACTCCATAGGGACTGGAAGAGTAACCAGTCAGGGGAGTAAACTCTCTATAATGAGATCAGCTTCTTAAGGTCATGCTAAACCCAAAATTTTGATGACAAGTGGACTCAAAAAATTTATGCTATGTTCAAAGGCGACATGACTGTTGCCAATATAAGATAATATTCCCTTCCCTCCCATATTTTTTTGTTTTTTCATAGTCAAATGAATGCTATGATACAGAGGAGGAAACAAGTGTCACAAGTAAGCAAACTAGTTCTAGCAATGGAACATACCTATGCTCAATGCAAGGAGGTTCATGCGGGAGATGGACACTCAGGGTAATGTTTCCTCCTGGGTACAGGGTGTCAAGATGTAAAAGATATAAACAAGGCTTTGCTTGGTTGATGATGTAAATTGTTGAGGTGAGAGGCTTATAATGAAAAAGTGAGAACTGGCAATAGGCTCAATATTGCAAGCAAGAGCATGAGATGCAATTACAACTTAACGCCAAAAAATGTAATTTTTCGTAATATTAGTCTACTTGTTTTGAAAAATGGATAAACTTGCACCAAATAGACATCCTTTCAAATCCAATTTACGAATGTGAAAGAGACAATTTCACTCGGCAATCTTTTCTCTTTTTGAAACAAGTCAGAAAAGAGCTTAAATTAGACTCATTTTGGAGTCCTCTAGGTATAGGTCATCATTTTTATGAGTAAGAAATGAGATTCAACATAAATTCATGTATTATCTATAAGGGACTGTCGGTCCTACGTACAAAAATATTTTCATGGGCATCAAATGAAGCATAGGATCTAACTAGGGTACCCATGTTTGGTAATTCTCTACCATTCGATAACAACATTTCTAGTTGCAGATGGAATGTTCTGTGTTGCTATAAAATGGTTTCGTACCTAAGGCATATGAGTGACAGTCATAGGACGATGCAAGTGTGCATGATGGATTGGATGCCTATCCTATACGTTGTGTAATGAAAATACCTGTCCAAAGTTATGAACAGGCAACATGGCGCTGAAAAATGCAAGAATCCCTAGATAAAACTACAAAAACCAACTCCATCCATTGTCGTATTAGTCCATTAGGCCAAAATATTGGATGAAACTATGCAAAGTGGGTAAATTTTTTCTATAAATAGTAAAAAAAAACAATTTTACTATACCATTTGTATTTTTTACCCAAATAGTGGATTTTGGACCAAATTGCCTCTAAACTTCAACTTGTGATTGCGATATCTACATGTGATAGAATCAATGACCGTCTGGACCAGGTAATTCATCTTTATCTCCACTTTCTTTTTCAATGGATTAAATTTTGTAATTAGGTTTCATTTTTTAAGTTATTTAGGACATAATTTGAAAACTTAGGTGTACGCAGGCTACAATTTATCGGGTCACGTATACACATACTTATACGCGGTTGTTTAAAAAACATCCAACGTATAAGAATCCCTATACGTGAAAGTGTACACTACAACTCATGTATATGTCTGTGGATAATGTTTTTTAAAGGTTGCTAACTCAAAAAAGGGTTTGACTCTTGCAGGATGGTGCTAGAGTGGAGAGAAAGAGAGCATAAGGAGGTGGATGTCGCAGTGGAGAGATATCCAAGGGACCAAATGGCCTTAAAATGATGTGGGATATATAATTTTTTGGCTCTCAAAGTTATGAGGGCTCAAGTGAGATTTCTATAGCTACTTGTGAACAATTGGGATCCGGATAGTGAGAGCTTCAACCTTGATGGACAACCATTAAGGATTGAAGTTGAGGACATCTATTTCTTGACGATATTTTCACGTCAAGGTGAGGTGGTCAACCTAAAATCCTGGGGAGCTGGGAGTGGCATGAAAATCAAGCAATACATAGCCACTCGTTGCATTGCAGGGACCGAGAAGGTAGGGAGCCAACTCCCAATTGGAGCGATAAACAATCTAAGTCTCAAGATTGTTGTCCTATTTTTGACACAGATCACACGATTAGCCTCATTGCACCAGGCATCGAGTCCACTTATGTTCTACTCAGTGGAGTGCTTGTGAGCCACGGTGTATGACTGGTGCACCTCACTGTTGGCCAACATGAAGAGCCAGCTAACAGAATTCAAACTGGGTAGTAAGAGGAAATTCGGGTTCGCTTCTATCCTTTGTAGTTTTTTCTTTGAGTGGGTTCCAGGCTTGGGACCTAGAGTTGAGATTATTCTGCATGGACCTCATGATCCAGCCATGGTACGATGGAGCGAGGTGATGAGGTGGAAGGGGGTGGTAAGGTGCCAACACCCTACAATGATGACTTTTTATTCTAGTGGAGTCGGTAGGTGATATCTCTAGATGACTACCCTTATGCAGGGATTGAATTCAAAGGATATTCTAACATGCCATTACCACCAAGTTCCACCTACAAAGACATAGGTATGTCAATTCTTTTTAAATATTTCATTTTTTTGTATTTTTGTATAGGAAAACAAAAATATTTTTGGATGATGTTAAGTACTAATTAAACATGTATGTGACACAGACGTAGGTCTACGATGGCTAGACGAACTTCCATGACATTGTCGGAGGCACTGGGGAGATGAGGCAGTGGGAGGGGATGTGGATAGAGTGCTTCAAAATGTGCAGGGCAACCTGTCTCATTTGACGCAGAGGATTCCCATGGTTTAGGTGGAGGATCTTCTGGAGGCTATGCAACAGAAGGTGGTAGGTGTGCCACGTGCTTGGGTATGACTCTTTTAGCATCTCACAAATGCCATAGTCTATTATCATGAAACTCATCTGGCACCACAGGCGTAGATGTCATGACTATTGTATGATCGGCTATATATGTATATTGAGTTTGTCAGCCCCAATTTTGTACTATAACATCATATTTTTTGAAATATATATATAAAAACATGGTTCTTTGGCTTAACTTATGTTACAATGTGTCCATTGATGAAAATGGTTTATTTTCTTTAGTTATGTGACAAATGTCAATCTAAAAAAAAATAGCATATGCATCGGATACATAATTAGAACTTCTAGGTATGTGATGATAGGTAATAAAATCAAATTGTCGTTCCAAAAGTTGTACCCGTAGGAATCGTTGGAGGAGAGTAAGGTCATGCACACGGTAACTATCGTTCAACTGACATACTACTAACTGGGAGTCCAGACGAACTTCTAATGAGCGAATACCATGTGAATTGGCATCGCGCAAAATTTATGTAACAATGTTATATTCAGCCACATTATTCATGGATGGCCCTAGGCATACCCCACCTGAAGACACCAGTAGACCCTCGGGTAAGTAAACAACCCAAGTGACGGAAGCCAAGTTTCGTGTATGACGACTGGCCTCATCTGCAAATCCTAAGTAGACCGAAGACTCCATTGACATTTTCCAAGCAAGGGAAGACTTGATAAGCAAGCTGAAGATAAAAATAAAGGGAAAAGATATATACACTAAATTACATTAGTATACAAAGAATTACGCCCAAGATTGGGGCTCAAGCGTAATATCTTTTCAAATAGAGCCCATTCCTAGGCTCATCCAACATGTTCCCTTCATAATATTATAGTTCATAGGCTCCTTTTCTAACACACGTCACACGATATAGGGACTGTGCCACATGGGTTTGAACTTGCTTGCCCACAGTGGTTCTTTGGCTTGATCATATAGAGGGACCAAGTCACCCTCAGCGTATAGTCGAGGATAGACAGACTTATCGTATTGGACCTTGACACGTCTTTTATTTTCTTCGATAGTCGTAGAGGCGTCTCGGCACTGCTCATCTAGACTCTCTAGGTGTACGAGGCATTGTTCAAGATCGGAAGTGTCAGGTAGGAGCGAAACTGTTAATCTAAGAGAAGGGATATTGCACTCAATAGGTAAGATCGACTCTATACCACGTACTAACTGAAAAGGAGAAAAATCGATGGAATTCTTGACCGAGGTTCGATATGCCCAAAGTGTTGGATAAAGCATGATATGCTAGTCAGATTTGCTTTGGCTGACAGTTTTCTACAAAATGGTCTTGAGAGACTTGTTCACGGCCTCTACCTATCCATTTTCCTAGGGGTAATAAGGGGAAGAATGACCATGCTTAAACCCTAATTTAGATGTTATTTATTCCATCATTTCATTCTGAAAAATGACTGCCATGATCAATGACAATCTCACTTGGGATTCGGAACCTAGTTATAATTTGATTGAATACAAATAAGGTGACAGTATTCCCATCATATTTAACTGTAGGCATGGACGCGGCCCACTTAGTAAAGTAGTCTACGACCATGATAATGTGTTGATGCCCCCCAACTGAAGTTGGGTTGCAATCCACAAAGTCCACCCCCCAATTGGTGAAGGGGTCGACATTAATGACTGGATGGAGAGGGGCTGGATGTGAGCACATTTTCCTAGTGAAAACCTGGCAGGGGTGATATTTCTTAACCGCTTCTATGCAATATTTAAAGATAGATGGCCAAAAATAGTCAGCTCACAAAATTTTACGGGTTGTCGCAAGCCTCGATAGATGACCACCATAAGCCCCACTATGGTAATCATTTAGAATAGACTCAGCTTCTTTGTGAGTTAAACAACGACACAAGATATTTTCTACTCCTCGATGATACAGAGTGTTGTCGATGATAAGGTAGTTCTTAGCTTGGTATCGTATATGTCGACGGTCATCTCACAAGAGATGTTGGGGGGACTTCAAAGTTTGAAGATAGAGAACAATATCTCCATACCAGGGGTCTGACGACAAGACAAGTAAAATGTGTTCATCCGCAAATGAATCAACATGAATAACATCCTCATCTAATCAAGGGAAGTTGAATATTAACTCTACAAAAACTAGTGATTTTTTGGAATTTGCATAAGTGAAATCGAGATCGAACTCTTGTAGAATGACAATCCATTTATTGTACTTTCCCCTATGATATTACTCATAAGGACGTATTGAAATGGATTTACATAGACAACCACAGTAGTTTTGCAGATCAATATATAATGTCATAATCATTGGATTGCGTGAACGACAGCCAAAGCTAGCTTTCCAACATGAGAATATTTGAGTTCGGGGCGGACTAAGTTTCGACTAAGATAGTAAATGACGTGCACACAGATCTCTTCATCCTCCTAAACCAACACCATACCAATCGTCTCTTTGGACGCGGTGACATAAAGCAATTAATCTCTATTGTAATCTGGAGACTTCAACAGAGGCGTCGATACCAAGGCTTTCTTCAAAGCATCGAAGGATTCCTGGGCTCACTCATCCCAGATAAAAGGAGTGTCCTTATTTAAGAGATGCATGAAACCCTTAGTAATATTGGCATAGTTCACTATAAATCATCGTAAAAAGTTAGCTTTCCCCTCTAAACCTTGAAGTTGGTGAATAATGCACGGGTGAGGAAATCAAGGTATTGCCTCAACTTTTAATGGATCTACCATGATCCCAGTCTCAGAGACTAAAAATCCTAGAAGACGACCTAACCTAATGCAAAATATGCATTTATGAGGGTTCAACCGGATGCGATAATGGTGAAATATTTCAAAGGCTATCCGAAGGTTATTAGGGTGATCCACTCTCTTATGGGAGTGAGCAGCAAGATCGTCGAGATAGGCTTCGACTATATGCTTGAGATCGTGAAATGTGAGGGTCATAGCACGTTGGAAGGTTGCTCCAGCATTTTAAAGGCCGAAAGACATCTTCCAGTATGTGAAATTACCCCAAGGACAAATAAATGTCGTCTTATGGTGGTCCTTGGGCTTAATATGAATTTAGTTATACCCTAAAAATCCATCCATTAAAGAAAAAACTTCGCTTCCCGCACACTTTTTGAGAATCTGATCGATGAAGGGTGTCGATAAGTTGTCTTTAGGACAGGCTTTATTCAGGTCATGAAAATACATGCATACGTGGATGGTTCCCTTCTTTTTATTCATAGGAACAGGATTGGATACCCATTCAGTCAAGGGAACCGAGTAGATAAATCCAGCATTTATCAGTTTTTCTACCTCTACCTTAATAGCAAGGGCCTTCCTAGGATTGAGAGCTCTAAGACATCGTCAAACAAGCTTAGCATCCAGGTAAGTTTTAATCTCATGTTCAAAAATTTGAGGGTCGATTCCTGGCATCTCTTCATATGACCAAGCGAATACATCTCGAAATTCCTTGAAGAGTTCGGTGTAGATCAGAATTTATTCTGTTGAACAATCTGCACCGATGTATACATTTTCAATATTGTTAGGTATAGGAGAGATATCAATTGTGATGGTAGGGGAGATACTTGCCATGTTTCCTTCGGCATAAATGCCATGCCTATCAAGTGGAACTACGACGTGACCGACAATCTCACTGAAAGTAGATCTAAAATCATCTTGCTCGATTCTGACAAGATCTAGGAGGAAATATGAGAAATCATGCATATCATCCCAAGGTTTACTGGAACCATTAATGGCCTCAATGATAGCTTCATCCGAAGGCAAAGTATCATCGAGGCAGTCATGTGAACATGACAATGAAGTGGCTCACACAGGCTCCAAAACAAGATCTTCCTCGTTCGCCTGTGAGGTAATAGGATCTGGATCGGTGGAAGAGTCAAGAATAGCTTGATATGCAATCTTTGTTGTTGATAGTGGCATGACCATTCTAGAATGAAACTTACCTTCACAAGATGGCGCCGAGGAAGGTAGGTTCCAAGGATTGTTAAAGTAGGAAGTGTGGAAAGGAGCGGACCTCTTTGATGAAATGGGCCTACTGGACATGTCGTATATATGGTGAATCGGTGCCATGAAGTTGAAGGTAACCATAAGGGATTAATACATTCTAACACCGATATTCTCAGTTGTCGGCTAATAATTGTCGATCACGAGGATCGACAGTCCAACAGATGCATTGGGGCTAGCATATGCAAAGGACAACTGGTCGATCATCACAATCTTCCCATCATGAGGAAAACAAAGAGTATGGAAGATGGACGATACGATTACAGTCATAATGTAAGTCCAATTGTATCCTAGTAACAAGTTATAGTTGAGGGGTGCATCAACCACCTCAAGATCCATGTCTACTGTCTTCCCACCTAATTGGAGCATAAAGGTGGGAAGAATACCGTGAGGGCGGAACAAATGACCGTCAAAAGAAATCAACATGGTCGGAGACTAATAAAGGGTCGAAGAGCCGATGGATTTCCAACAGACCAGGGACATCACACATGTTGCAGCACCTTCATCAAAAAAAGTATGTTTGATGGTATACTTCGAGTAACCCAGGTGGATTTGGAATTCCACATGGTAAGGAAAGCGAGGCTTCACATCTGTGATGACAACCTTGATAACTTTTAAGCCACAAGGATCTAGATCTCCTAGCACAGATATCAAGGCATTCCTTTGTGAAGGACATGTCTGGAGTACCTCCAGATCCAACATCGCACAAGGGGTTTGACCCAGGTCCTCAAAAATAGAGTAATTTTGGGCGACTCTAGCATTAGGATTGTGGGTAGAGCACATGATTACTCCTTTCGTAATACGAGGCGGGGGCTGTGGTTTTTCAATCTATAAGGGAGTCTCCGGAGGAGGGGGAGACTCTATACCAGGTACAGTCTGTGGAGAACTATAATCACGAGACCAAGTGGCTAAATTAACCTCATATTTAACCATATTGATGCATAAACAGTCATTGTCTTGCGTCAGTGGGTTTTTACTCCCACTCGGCACATTTCTAGCATTCAAGGAGCTCGAGGCCATGTGTTGGTTATGTGGAAAAGGATTAGTCGACACGATGGGTGGTAGATATAAAAGCCTCGCAGCTTATGAAATTTTGGGGCATAAATGGGTAAGGTGATCGTCTATACAAAGCTTACAGGGAAACTTCACCTTCTCCCTTTCTTTCTTTCCCTCACTAGCAATATTATTCGAATTCTCATTATTACCATTGTCCTTGTGTTTATTATTATTCTTCCCACCCTTGCAATTATTATTACGTCCTTTCTTTTTATTCCCTCCTGGTTTTTGGTTACCATTCAGGCTGGTCGAAAATTTCATAGAATGTACATCTGTCGACTGAGTGGGATTGGAGGACACAAATGAAGTTGGCCCTCCTACAAACTAGTTTAGAGACAACTCTTTCAAATGTCTTGTCACTGAGTCTGCGGATTTCACATTGGCGGAGCCTACAATGCCATCGGCATGAGGCTCAGGATTTTGTCTAGGGTCATAGTTTGACCTCGATGAGTCTGGAAAAATCTCGTATAACATCCCAAAATGATCAGGCATAATATCTAACTGTTGGGATTTAAAAATTTCTTCTTCCTCAGACGTAACCCCAGATGTAGAAACATCCTTTGAAATATAAGGCAGGAGAGACTTAAGGAACCACTCTAGTAGAAATTTCGGGGGTATGTAGGCCTTGATCAACCTTTTCTGTCTGCGCCACTATTGTGTGTGATCTGAGATATGAGTGTCCTTGTCCTGACAAAAGGTCGATAGAATTTCTATTCCATCATCGTAATGAACCAGTAGTTGGAAATGGTTGAGGAAGACTAAAACCATCTGATTAAAGGTTTCGTATGACCCCCTAGGTAGCTCGATACACCATTTTGCGGTGACCCCCATGAGGGTGTGGTGAAGCAATCTTAACTGAATAGAATCATCGTTAAGGGATTTCGAAGAGCACCAAAGGTGAAAAGTAGTAACGTGATCACCAGGATCCTCACCATTTTTTCCCTCAAGTTTTGGAATATCCAAAGGAATCTTAGTGGGGACAAGGGGTCATCTTGGATCATGACACACGGGGTCATTCATTAAATTAGAAAATTCTGGCAGAATGAGCGTGGCCAGAAAAGGGAGACGGGGTTGTGACATCTGGACCCAAGCTCCCTAGAAAGATTGTTGTTGGGGAATCACAACCCACCCAGGGTTCTGGTAAGCACCATGGCCCTATCCAGGATTTTAATACCCTCCTCCAGATTTATTCATGAGGTTTTGGTTGGGCACCATTTTAGTAGGAATGTTCTAGTGAGGTTTGTAAAAACTACCCCCAGTCGGAGTATCTCAAGGTTGGAGGTTTCTCAAGGTATGAAATTGGCCTCCTTCGGGTGTGAATTTGGAGGATAAAGGTGTATTATTCATGCCAAACGTGTTGTTCAGAATCGATACAGAGGATGTGGGTGTAAAGGACGGAACATGAGCAGTAACTTGTATGCCAAGTTGGTTACTCCATCCAAAAGCAACAAGATTAAACCCGGGGTCAAAAGGAGGAAATTCTCCAATGGTAGGAGTCGTTTGTGGGACATGAGTACCACCAAATGAGAATGGAGTATGTGGAGGAGATGTGCACCCAAGTCCAATTCTAGTATTCGTACCAACCACTGGGATGGAGGTTGAAAATTGTGATGTGAAATTCGGCATACCATAAGAAAAGGACCTAGAGGCCATAGGGATAGACTAAGCATTATATCCCGATGAGTGACAAAGAGACCCAAAAGGGTTCGGGGCTATAGGTTGAGTATTCAATATAGGACAGGCAGAGGTGATGATAGGCACCTCTGGCACTACAACCATTGTGGTTGAAGGTGTCGAAGGGGTACCATTAACTATAGTAGGTATGGGAGTCGAAGGACTCCCAGTATCATTTTGACTCGATTCAATGTTCATCCTTATATGATCACAAGTATGATAAGTGGAGGTGTGTGTACCACATTTGATAACTTTACGTCTTTTAGAAGGAAAAGACTCAAAATGCGGTGGTAATTATAACAAGCGGCAAGACCTGTGGGAAACCTGGTCTGGATCCATGATGACTCAAGACTCGAGATATAAAACAAATCCTAAGGCCAACTAGTAATCAAAGAGCACACCAAAATAAAATCAAAAGGCCAATATGAACACAAACAAGATAAATTGGATGAAATGGGCCTCCCTCCCTAAAGTAGGTATGCCTCACCCAAGTGGGGCCTGAGACTCCCTGCTAAAGATCAGAGGTATCCAAATCAGTTATAAGGGCCCTCGTGGGCTTAAGAACCAGTCAGTCAGATCCCCCCGGAGAGGTAATCCTCCATAAAGGTTGTGTGTTGTCTAACTCTTATCTGACCCAGGGTACCTACAGAATAACCCCTGCAAGTAACCTATGGGGTACATAAGTCAAGCAACTAAGCAACCACAATATAATCGATGCATAGGCAAATAGTCGTAAGTCAGGTCCACCGTATGGGCAGGGTAACAAATCCCAGAACCTCGAAAGAACCACCTCTCATAGAGGTAAAGGTACTAGCAAGATCCCCATATATGAATAGATCCCCAGATATATATCTAACACTAAGAAGGTATCGGGGGGATGCCCCTTTCAGCCAACCTCATGCGACCTCATGCTTAATTATGGTGTAAGCAGAGCCTCCTGGTATTACCAATTATACAATAGATTTCTCCACTCCCTTAGTCAGTAACATATGTTGATTTAATAGCCTCGGAGAAGTTTACTCACAAAATCCTATTCCAAAGCTCTAAATCCTAAGCTAGTTTGTGCACCCTAGAAAAATAAAATCGTTACTAATCAATTTTAAATTATAGCATTACTTTTAGTGGCCTTGCTTACTCAAAAATGTGTGGTTGTGAAACCAATGATGTTATGACTCATCAAGTAAAATAAATGAATATGAATACAATACAAAGTCCTAACTTCAATTCTCAATAAATGATATGTTTTTCAAAATGCAATTCTCAATTTAGTTCTGCAAATTCCAAATAAGATGCAATCTTTCTTTACATGTACTAAGATCAATGATAAGGACTCAAAAGATCAAATTCCAACAATGTAAAATGCCTAATATTTTTTTATTTTCAATATAAAAAAATGAAAATGCAAGGACTAAACAACAGCTTGATATAAAAACTCGATTGTATGTAAACAGAGACAAACCAAGTAGGATATCAAGGAGAAAACACCCAACCGAAGATGCAAGGACAATCAAATGAAAAGGATGATGAGAAAGGCACCACCCAAAAATTCAACCAGAGAAGGGTTTCTTATCATTCCACAGACACTGAACAGTCATAACATAGACCCAAGAAGACTCAGCAACCATCAAAACCTACCTAGCAACCATCAAACCCTGAAACCAAGAAACAAAGGGTGATGTACGTGACTTTTGAAGGGAAAAGAGCGTATATATGCCTCTTGCAGGAGGAAATCACGTGTATGTACGCGACTATCAGGTAAAAAACCATGTATATGTGTTAAAACATAGCCAGGTTAAGGAGAAGAATAAGAAGCTCAAACTCAAAATGAACAGAGGTTGTCAAGAAGTCAAACGACAAGAAACTCAATATAAACAAGAGCAATCTAAGGAGAAAAAAACTCCAAACCCCGAAAAAGAAGATTATTTCCCCAGTATGGTCGCCGATTATGTTACGAGAAAAATCTCTCTATGGCTAGGGGTAAACCAAAACATATGGAAATGACTGCATAAATCAACTCTAATATCCGATATGTAATATAAACAAATATGCTAGCAAGACAATATAAAGGCCTACCTCGTCCAGACATTCGATGAAGTCCACCGTTGAGCACTTGACTCAAAGCAATACGCCTGCAACTTGTCCTCAACAACCAAGAAACACAAGAATATGGTGATAATATATAATGTTAGCACATTCAATAGCATAATCCATCAACATTCATAACAAATACGCCCATGGAATAACAATTCAAATATTTGCAAGATATTAATTGGATGAGAAAAGAGTATTTCTATTAAAACGTAATCAGTAAAAGTGAATGATATACAAACTTTCGTGTCGGCATGGTTCGGAACCAAGAAACTAAGTTCCTTCCATCTTGGCCTCCACCACTTCAATCCTCCACCAAAGGAAAGCTCATATAAGAGAGATAATGAGGTTCTCAATCAAGTAGGGAAGATATTGGGGGCTGAACAATGTGTTCAGACTTAAAAGGACAAAGGGATGTAGACTCAAAATGAAGTGAATAATTTCTCCAAAGTAACTTTTCTCTCAAAGTTGAATTATTCTCCTCATTTCCATAGCTCGGATTTGGCCCATTTATAGCCTTCAAGTGGAACTGAAGGACCGATTCGGAACGTTTCCAGTATATGGAAGGTCAAGGATCATGGATCTCATGACGTGACATGGAAACCCAACACCATTTTTTTAATTTTTGGCACAAAACCTGATGTACACAGGTTGTAGTGGTGCAACCTGCATATACGCATGTTGTACAATAGATAGGGCGCATATATGTGGAAAAATAATGTTTTTATCTCTGGGATTTGCAAAAAGGGACTTCAAGTCTGCATAAAGAAATGGAAAAATTCCATATGTGCAAGTTTGCATAGGGTGAGGCAAATCTTGCTATAACAGTTTTTTTTGTTGATATTGAACTGGGTCTTTGGCAAGCTTGATGGCACTCTAAAATTCACACCAGAGGGTGGTTGGATTTTGTTTCCATAATCCAAACTCTAAAAGGATCTCTTGAATCCACAAGGCTTCTTGACTTGCATTAACCGTTGCTCGGTACTCATATTCTCCTAAATAAAGAGAAATAGCATGTTGTTTCTTATAGGCCCAAGTGACAGGTCCTAAACTAAGGATGAAAACATAACCTACAGTATATTTTTTGTTATCAGGGCCAGTGGCATGATCTGAATCAGTGAAACCAACCAATAAAGGAGTCCCCCCTAAGTTGTAATGTATCCCAAACTAAATTTTACCCCGAACATACCGAAGTATCCTTTTAGCTACTTTCTAATGGATTTCATGGGGTGTTTGCATATACCAGGCAACAAGACCAACAAGAAAGGAAATATCATGAAAGGTATGATTCAAGTATAAGAGGATACCAACTAACTAAATGTACAAAGTGGAATCAACTTCAGGAGAAGTACAAGTGGTAGCTAGTTTCACTCTAGACTATAAGGGAGAAGGGGTTGATTTACAATCTTCCATGTGAAAGTGACAAAGAAGGTAACAAGAATAATTAGAGTGGGAAATAAAAATCCCTTCCTCGGTTTGCAAAATTTGGAGGCCAAGGAAATAGTGCAAATATCCTAAGTCGGTCATTTCAAATTTATTCTTAAGGATGGTTTTCACATGGGTTAAAATTTTAGGGTCACTACTAGTGAGGATAAGGTCATTGTTGGAAGTAGGCCAAAGCGGAAAATCAAGGCATTTTTGGGAAAGAAAGCACGCATGAGGAAAGCGACAACTAGAAGGAGGATCAGCACGCGTGCATGCATGGAAGACATAACGATGGTAGGGTTAGGGTTTTGGTAATGTATTGTAATGGATAAAAAGCCAGAAATGTATAAATATAGATACTCAGGTATCATAAGGGGTGGGGATTTTATACTTAGGTATTGTTCGGTGGGGAGTATTATCGAGTTTAACTAGTTATCTATGAGTTGAGGCGATATGTAATATTTTGTTGTATGATCTATTTTTGTAAGTTGTTGAACTAGAGAGGGCGAAGGAGGGTAGATATTGAGGGTTAGATCACAGGTTGAGGAGCCCGGTGTGATCTAGTCCACCTCATATAGATCTTACCCAACTGAAAAGAATTGTAACACGCATGGCATTGTAGATGAAGAAATACTATAATAAAAGAGCCAAGAGACAGCTCTTTGTGGATGTAGCCCAGGAGGGGGTGAAACACGGTAACATTTGTGTTATGTGATGAATGCATGCGTATCTTTATTGTCTTCAGTAGTTATGGTTATGTTTAATGAATGAGTTTCTATATTTCCTGCGTATTTGCAAATGACGGTATATTGTGTTTACAAGTTATAATAATGGTTCAATATACAGTTATCATATCTCGTGCTTAATCCTAGGCTGTAAACACATGAGTATTACAGCCACCCATTAAATCTATCTCGGGTGAGACTGTGCAGCACATTCTGTGCATTGTGTTGCCTTCTGGTTTACCAGGAGGGACAATAGTTTTAGAGGCTTTGTTGGAAACCTAAAAAGACATGAACCCTAGGTCAATACGAACTTAGACATAATAGAAGAAGTAACCAACAAATGGTTATGTTGACGTTGGTAGGAACAGGAAAGGATTGAGTAGATGAGATAGGTTGAGCAAGAGAAGAGTGAAGAAAAGAAGAAAGCAATGAGCCATTAGAAGCGAATGTTGAGATCTTTGAATCCCACAAAAACAGATATCGAAACTTGGGTAAGAGCCAAAGAGCTAGAGTTTGCACAAAAAGATAACAGAAACTCTAGAGTAACACCCCACAAATATCTTGAGAAATACGTGTTTATTGATTTGCATGAAGTCTTTTTCTATGATTTTCCACACTTATTACAGGAGTGGATACTAAGGTTGAAGGATAACAATGCAACTAACCGGATCCAACAATTAGAGTGGACCCCAGTACAAATTGAGAAGTTACAACAGGTGAACAAAAACTTCACCCGCGCAGTAGATTTTTGGCTTGACATTATTGCGGCATGTTTTATAACAGGGTTTGCAGTCGACATGGAGAAGTTGTATACTATAGCAGAGCAAGAGTTTCTACGTGGACCTCGAGGAAGGTACATTAAATCATTGTATACGTCTATTAAGATATTGCTATACAATAAAGGTGTAAAGACAATGGAGTCAGACAACTAAACTTCCCTGTGTGCATGGGGGAAGGGGGGAAGCACTGACAGATAAACGATAAATGGAAAGAGGAGAGGATAAGGGAAAGAAGGAGGATCCCTTGGACTCGATCATGATGGATGATGACTAGATCAAGCAAATCATGGAGATAGCTGGAAAGACGTGTAGCAGAGTACCCTACCAATACAAGGTGAATACCAAGAAGAGAGTCCTAGCCGTGAGGGAAGGCTTGGCGAGTGATGAGGAAGAGGTAGAGGATCTTCGTGTTGTGGAGCAGATTGAGGAAATCCTACGTGCAACATATGAGAGGAAGATGAGAGGTCCAAGAATGGGAAGAGAAGGCAACAATCCTATCCATATTAATGTCAGTCTAGAACCCATAAACCCATGTGCGACTAATACACCAAAGATAACACCATCGTTTAGACAACCAAAGTTCATAAGAAGTCAGACAGCAAAAAGTACATCTACACAAGGAACAACTACCGAAGGATCTAGTTCAAGAATCACTATTCAAGTATCTACACCACGTGGAGGTAGTAGTTCAACATTCAGAATGGTTGGATATGATACTACCATCAAGTTACCGGAATTCAAAGGAGAAGTGTCTGAGGACCTGGAAAAACATTTGTTCATCTGTGAGAATATTTGGGAAGAAAAACATATCACAGACGAAGACACTAAACTAGCACAGCTAGCGATTACACTAAGGGATCGTGCATTGGATTGGTATATGAGTTTAGCTAAAAACAATCCACCAGGGACAACCCAAACAATTGCAGACATCAAGAAACTGCTAATAAATGAGTTCCAGAAGCCGAGTTCAGAGGATCAATACATGAATGAGATTATCGAAATAAGACAGAAACCAGGAGAGTATGTATGGTAGATTGATCAGATATTCAAGTGACTGAAGGGAAAGTTAAAATATCTCATGATCGATATGCAGCATCGACACTTGTTTGTCAACTCACTACTCCCACATTTAAAATACCCATTGTGACAATAGAAGCTCCAAGCACAGGTAGAGGCTCTTCACGCAGCCCTGCGACTGGAATAAAACCAGTATCAATAGACAGACCCAACTATCAAAGAACTGAAGGAGGATTTGAAGAACTTAACGTTCCAACTAAACCAGAATAACAGTAAGGACAAACGAGAAGTTGTTTGGTGTACCACATGCAGGACGGAAGGACACCACAAGAATGAATGTTAGACATTCACGCAGTATATGGTAGCAGGAATGCCAAATCCGTTACCAACAGAAGGACTATGGTGTGAAATATGCAAGAAGTTGGGTCACGATCCTTATCACTGTACTATGATGCAGAAATAACAGACAGTCCCAAAGAGTTCATATTGCAACTTCTGCAAGTTAGTGGGCCACGACGACAAAGATTGTAGAACTATGGATTTGATGTGAGAAAGGACATCATATGCATACAGAGTGCAGGCAGAAATGATGACTGGGCAAGCTGCACCACATTTTAATCAAGTTCCAGCTCCATACAACACTGCACAGAAACAGTATAATATTGCGCAACAAGCATATAATAACGCGCAAACGCAGTACAACACAACACAACCTAAGTACAATATTGTGCAGTACAATCAGGTGCCTCAGTATAACGTGTTGAGAGGAGATCGAGCAAGCTATAGGGGTGGAGGATGAGTTAGAGGATATTTTGGACGAGGTAGAGGACCGTTGGTATGTCACAATTGTCAACAATCGGTACATTATGCAAGAGAATGTTTGCTTCCACCAGCAACTTGTATGTATTGTCGTGCATTGGACCATGATACAGAGGAATGTCTGATACTGTTAGTAAAGATACAGGAAAAGAGGAACCAAAACAACCAGAATGTTCAATGGATCTCAACCGAAGTAAGGGATGAAGGACGTAACATCAACATAGTTACCCACAGAGGAGCTAAAACAAGAAATGACATCGCTCGACAAGAACCAGTACAATATCAATGGGTGAAGAAGAACACTGAACTAAGGAAGCATCTCGACGAGCAGAAGGAGAAGGAGGTATTTAAGCAAGAAAGACCAGAATTTTAGAAAGATGACATGGTGTCAACTTCACCCGTCCAGCAAAACAAGGAAGCACCAAAGTACGAGATGCCTCCATTATTGGATCATACCAACGAAATGAAACCCATGGGACAAGTAAGTACAATCAAAGGATTTTTTCAATCTTGTGTAAAAGTATTGAGTGATCCATCATCTATAAAAATATTGCAAAACATATTAGAAAAATGTAGTATAGAGACGGAAGGAAAACTAGAACAAAAAGCAGTCAATCACCTACATACGAGAAGAAGAACCAGTAGGAAGTTCAGACTGCATGCCAATATCGTGGATTTCAACATGGGTGACATCATACTAGATCTAGAATCTGAATTTAACGTATTACCAAAGAAGACATGGCAATGCATGGGAGATCTGACACTAGGATATTCAACTATTCAACTGAAACTAGCAAACCAACACAGAGTCCTACCAATCGGTAGACTGAAAGGAGTAACAATAGACCTATATGGAGTGCGTACTAAAGAAGACTTTGAAGTCATTGAAATAGTGGACGACACAACACCTTACCCAACGTTGCTTGGTTTGGATTGGGCATTTGACAATTAGGCCATAATCAAATTGAAGACCAGGAAAATGACATTTGATTCAGGAGAATACAGAGTCATTGCGCCATTAGATCCATCGGAAGGGAAGAGGTTTGTAGAACCTACTTGCCTAGACTTAGAGGAAATCAGACGGTTGTACAAAACGACTGCATGCGATGAGGACTACATAAAACTGACTGCAAATGGGATACTCAGTTGGCGGAGCATTACTTCATGTGTAACAGACTCAGATACCAGTCTAGAAAACTAGAAACAAAGACTACATGAAGTTTCCATGAGAAGATGTGCATGAATAGACCACGCAGTAAGATGGGTAGGCACAAAGATAAGGGAACCACCTAGTTTCCACTGAGTAAACGACTTGGAAACGTTCTTAGCACAGTATGAAGACAAAGTCTTGGAGAATCATAGACTGTTAGCGCTTGATATAGCACTCAAGGCCACACTTGCAAGATGGTGGGGTGCACACAAAGAGACAATCACATATTGGTACCAATGTAAGCGGTTATTGTGCATAAGTTTCGGTGCATAATGGAAAAAAAACAAGCAATAGCGATACGATGGACAGGGGGCACCAACAAAACACTTGGATAAGTGAAGAACGTTGTGGAAATTAACACCCCTGGAGGAATGGCCTCATCATTTCATACACACCCTAGAGGGCATACCAATGAACTGGTATATAGACTAGTAACTGTGACCTAGACGACATTGAAATAGAATTTTATAGCCACTTTCTCATTCAAACATGAGAACCCCAACATAGATGCAGCTCTGAAATAGATAAGAGGTGTGATATTCATCAAAGAACCAGAAGTAGAACTCATAACTAAAGAACAGCGGAACAAACAAACAGTTAAGGAATTGTTGTCATGTTACCATGTACAAGAGGAAGCACTAGATGAAGACGATCCACGCAATATTCAGATTGAAGAAATAGAAGGAGAAAGTGAAGTGGAGGGACCACCTATAGAATCATAAGTTATTTCCGCGTTGATCAAGGTAACGAAAGTCAACATCGGGACAGTTGAGAACCTGAAAATGGATAGCATTGGAGATTACTGGGATGAGCAAACAGTAGAAAGCATAACTGAGTTACTACGCAAGTATAGCAACTTGTTTCCCACAACATTTATAGAGATTAAGGGTATATATGGATAGCTAGGAGAAATGAAGATACCACTCAAACCTCAAGTGAGACCGATCAAACAGCGACCATACAAATTGAACCCAATATATAAGCATAAAGTCAAAGCTAAGATCAACACAATTCTCGACGCTAGAATCATAGAACTCGTCAAAGAATCAGAATGGATAAGCCCGATGGTAGTTCAGGACAAGAAGAAAGGAGGGATAAGGATATGTGTTGACTTAAGGAAGTTGAACGATGCATGCCTACATGACCCATTCCCTACACCTTTCACGAATGAAGTGTTAGAGAACGTAGGTGGACATGAAGCTTACCCATTCACTGATGGATTCTCAGGCTATCATTAGATTAAGATAGCATAGGAATATAGATACAAGACCACATTTGCGACAGAATGGGGATCCTACCGGTACATAGTCATGTCGTCTGGACTAAAGAATGCATCAACAATATTCTCCAGATTAGTCATCGTCGCGTTTAAAGAATTAATCCATCAGTTCCTAGAGGTATACCTGGATGATTAGATAGTTTATAGTTTGTTGAAAGACCATGTATAAGTCTTACGGTCGATGTTAGAAAGATGTAGCTAGTGCCAAATATCATTGAACATAAATAAATGCTTATTCGAAACATTGTTTGGGATACTATTGGGCCACATAGTATGCAAACAAGGTTTACTAGTAGATCCTGCAAAGATTGCAGTAATTGTTAACTTACCACCACCAAAAATAGTCCATCATCTAAGAGCGACGTTGGGACACATAGGATACTACAGGAAACTTATCAAAGGATACGCGCAGATTACCGCGCCAATGGAAAAATTGTTAATAAAATATACAAAGTTGCAGTGGAACAACGAGTGTCAACACAGTCTGGATACCCTAAAGGAAAATATGGTCACCGCGCCAATATTAGTATTTTCAGACTGGGAGAAGACATTCCACGTACATGTAGATGCATCATCCATAGCACTTGGATCTATCTTGGTGCATCCAGGAGCGGGAGACTTGGCTCACCCGATAGCATTTGCAAGTAGAAAGTTATGAGAATCAGAACATAACTATAACACTACAAAAAGGGAAGGCCTAGCTATGGTCTACGCACTACAAAAGTTTAGACACTACTTATTGGGAAAACACTTTAATATGTTCGCAAATCATTCAGCCCTTAAATTCCTAGTCAGCAAGCCCATGTTGGGGAGCATAATCTGTCGCTAGTTACTATTATTTCAAGAATTTGACTTTGAAGTAATAGTCAAGCCAGGAAAATTGAATGCAAGACCTGACCACCTATCAAGAGTCACAAATGGAGAAGAACAGATGAATTTAGAAGACATCTTCCCAGATGCATAGTTATTCTTAGTCCAGATCGTTGATGAATACTTCGTAGATATCATTCAGTACTTGAGCACAGGTACTGCGTCGCAAGAATATAACACCATGCAGAAGAAAAACTTGGTATTCCGCTCCGCAAACTATCAACTGATCGCAAGACACTTATACAAAATGGGTGCAGATAACATCTTGCGAAGATATGTGTTAGAACACAAAATACCAAGAGTTTTAGCAGAATCTCATGAGGTAATAACAGGAGGGAATTATGCAGGCAAAGCTACCGCACAGAAGGTATTGCACGTAGGACTATGGTGGTCGACAATTCACAGAGACTCGAAGGAGTACTGTCAAAGATGAGATGTCTGTCAAAGGTAGGTAAACCCAACAGAAGGGACGAGATGCCATTACGACCACAAGTAACATTGCAGGAATTTGACAAGTGGGAAACAAACTTTGTGGGACCAATCAACCCACCAGCAAAAAGAACAAGAGCTAGGTACATTATCACTGCGACGGAGTACCTAACAATATGGGAGGAAGCCACACCAGTGAAGGATTACAGCGCAGAAACAACAACGCACTTTTTATTTGAACAAGTGATCACTAGATTTGGATTCCCAAGAGTTTTGATGAGCGACCAAGGCATGCACTTCACAAATAGCACCATCAGCGCTATGACTGGATATTTTGAAGTCCGTCATCAGAAGAGAACACCATATCATCCATAAGCAAATGGCACAGTGGAATCATTTTAAAAAATCCCTAAGAATGCGTTGAAAAAGATCTATAACGTCGCCAGGGATGACTGGAACCTCAAAGTACCAGCAGTATTATGGGCCTACAGGACTACATGCAAACATTTGTGAGGGAACATGTCATTTAAACTAGTATATGGCCAAGAAGCAGTGGTGCCATTAGAATATTTAGTACCAAGCTCGCATGTAGAAGCAATCACAAAGATGACAGAATGAGGCACAGTGCAAGAGAGATTAAATCAGTTAATGACCATGGAGGAAGATCGAATATTAGCAGGGTTCCACTAACAGGTTCAGAAAGAAAGATAAAAATATTGGCATGATAGACACATAAAGAAGAAAAAATTCAAGGAAGAAGATATAGTATTGATGTATGACAGCAAATCATTTCAACACCCAGGAAAGCTAAGAATGCACTGGCTAGGACCATACGAAGTAAAATCTATCACGAATGGAGGAGATGTACAGTTGAGAGAGTTATCATGCGTAAAACTCGGAGGGATGATCAATGGGAGCCGATTGAAGTTGTACAAGGACAGTCAACCACCCACCGCGTAGTAGAATAAAAAATAAAAAAAAATAGTATATCAAAAAGAATCAACAAAGGCACAGTGCGTCGAAGAAAAAAAGGGCATGCATACTTAGGAACACAAACTCGATGAGGAGAAAGACAATGACCACAGAAAAGGGGAAACAAGTGGGAAACGAAAAGACGACAAAAGTAGTACGAAATGACGGAGATAGGTGGAATTGAATGTCGAAAAGGACCGATGGGACACCACATTAATCGCTCCAATCAGAGTCGGCAAGGTAGAGTAATGGAAATTGAAAAAGAGTCTGAGGTGCATTGAACCCATAATTAAGGAAACGTCCTCGATAAGCTTCATGCAAAGCCCATACAACACCCGAACACGGGAGCATAGAGTCCATTTGCGAAAGGAGAATAGACAGAGAGTGACAGAGGCTAAGGAGAACAAAGTCGAGTTCACAGAGGTCACAAAGACCATTCAAACTCATAAAATTTACAACATTCACCACCATGGCACCACCAAAGAAAGAAAAAGCAAGCCAGAGTGCTAGAAAACCTAGATTTAGAACTAGGTCATAGGTATAGTTGGAAGAAGGTGAAAAAAAGCCGTCAGAGATCGTCAATGTCGACGAAATCTCATCTCCAGACACAACACCGGTGAACCCCACACCTATAGTGGAAGAAACCCAACAACCAACATAGGAGGGCACGAATATAGATATACCAGCAGAGGTACAGGAGCAGCATCACCAGGACGCAGAAACCCTGAAGAAGGCGCAACCAGAGAACATTGAAGCACCTCCGAGAGTTAATGGAATAGCATTGAATCTGGAAGCAGCAGTTGAGCCATAAGAGTCTCAAATAACCGTTTCAGACAACCCATCGAAAGGAACATTAGAAGATGTAACGGGTTGGCCGAAATGGTATTCTGAAGAAAAACCGACAGTCGTTGAAACCTTGATCCAGCCACCACCGAAGAAATATAAGCAGCAGGTACCTAGGTCACCTCGCAAGCAACCAGTCGCAACCCTCGTTCTACCGCGTATACCAGATCGGGTACGGGTGGAATCAGGCTTGCTAGGGAAGATTGACAAGCTAAAATACTCAGACCACGATGTAGCAGACCCAGACAAGTTTCCAGAATTTGCAAAGAGAGTGTACTTAGAGACTTTGGGCGTAAATTCGGTTGGGGAACCGATGGATCAGCCACTCCGATGGGCAACAGGATTGGAGAAAACATGGATTTTAGGTCTATTGGATTTACCACATTTTGGCAGAGGTTAGTACGAAAGTGTGTGCATCAAATAGTTGTTATCAGTCACACATGGTGGGGACATATGGTTGGACAAGCTCGTCTCGATAGACATAGATATTATAGCAAACATAACAGGGTTACCATCTCGAGGCATGGATCCTGCACAGCTTCTGGATGACAAAGCCAGGGAGAAAGAACTAGTGGAAGAGATGAAGAAGAAGTATGGTACCGACAGGGGAACACAAGCAATCATTATCAAGAGGATCAATGATGTCGCAACACAAATGGGCACGAAAATCTTAGCCTATAAGTTGCTAAGAAAATTCCGCAAGGAGGAATTTTTGACTAGGGTTGTCACAGTTGCAGCTCAATGCACCAAGGGCACCACAGTGAGTTGGGCACCCTATCTCTTGAACTTGTTCCTGGATGACTGCAAGGATGCATAGGATCTAGGAACATAGTTTCACTATTCATGGCTAATCATGTTAATATCCTTTATGGGATGGAGGGAACTGAGATATGTAAATTTCGTTACAAGACCCAAAACGAATCAGGGAGCGAGATATTTATTGCAGAAAGCAACATCGGATGCTAGGCACAAAAGGATGAACGGTTCCATATTTGAAGGATACCTACTCAATTTGAAGGAGGCCATCAAAAACATGTGGAGGATCACACCAGAGGTTGTCGCACGGTATCGAGACATTGCCAACTTCAAGGCCACGTGACATGAGATGTGGATACAGGCGTAGAAGGATCTTGATAAGCAGTGGTTATAGATGTGCTATTGTATCATAGAGGGAGACATTGAAATGGTGATCAAAGACTGGGAAGATGAATGGAGGATTCCAGTCGTCACCCATGAATTTCTGGAAAGGATAGTAGAAGAGGAGGCAAGGCAAGAGGGAACGCAGCCTCAGGAAGTCCAATTTCCCAAGAAATGGAGGACGATCCAGACAAAGAAAAACTAGACAGATGAAGGGACGGATAAGACAGGGACCCAGAAGGGGAAAAATAACACTACGCAACCAACTCAAGTGCAGCAAAAACAGGTTGAGGCCACGCAAGGGACTACACCAAATCCCAATCCACAGGAACCAAATGGAAATAAGAGGCCATCCATACAAACAGGAGGATCATGCAAGAAGACGAAGGTGCAAAGAACACCTTCAGAGTATATGATCATGGAGGATGATGGAGAAATGATAGCCCGAATAGTCCAAGATTGTCTAGCCAAGGATTTTGACAATGTTGCACACCATAGGGATAGGATTCAAAAGGAGATAAAACACATGCGACAGTTCCTCAATCAAATTAGGGAAGTACAGACGGCATGTAGCAGTAGGGGAACAGATCCATCAACACTGAAGACAGAGGAAATATTGGAAGAAGAAGAGCAAGATCCAATCCATACAATACTGTAGGCGAACGAAACATTCCATATCACACCCAGTATGTTGCGCATGGACGATATCATGGGGAAGACACCCCTCAAATACTTAATCTGAATCCAACTAGTATTGCCACAGATACCATCCAGGGCTCTACACAAGTTGCAGGTTATCATGAACCACGAGGTACAGTCTCGAGCACGTTGATACTTAGCCAAGTTGTAGCATGCCACAGAGAAGCGGGATGCGCTGGAAATATTATGTGAGCAAGATAAGTTCAAGACCCAAGAGGAAATGGAGCACAGGAATGGATTGGAGCATAAAGTCACAGGAACATACGAGAAGATTCCAAACACCGCGCAGATGGATGAAATCACAGCAGTAGAAAAGATTGATTAGATTGTGCAAGAAATTGATCAATATCAGAAGGAGATCGAGAATCTCTGAGAGTAGCTCACACCCACTACTCCACCAGTAGTAAAGGAGAAAAGGAAGCAGGAAGCAGTAGAATAGTTGCAGGAGATAGAGAAATAGGTTAGCACAGCAGCCGACTTGTTCGATAAAGCAGCAAAACTTTGGACAAAGTTAGAGGAGGATCAGAAAATCCAAAGGTGGGACAAGGAAGAAGAAATGATAAGCGCAACTATCCAAGACCTCAAGCAGAGGCAGAAGACAATGTCCATCACGGAGCACGTCAAAGGGGTGCAGGACATGAAGAAACTACAGTCAGAACTCACCACTACGCAAACACAAAAACAGGAGTGTCATGCTCAAATGGAACCACTTCAAGAGTAGGTAGTATAAGTCCTTTCACAAGAAGAGGAAGCTAAAACAGAGATAGCACAAACCCAGGTAGAATGCGAAGGATTGATCACTGACGAAGTTACAGTCCAGGAAGTAGACACAATCATGGAGAAGACTATGCATGT
Source organism: Picea engelmannii (assembly GCA_009831015.1). NCBI lineage: Eukaryota > Viridiplantae > Streptophyta > Pinopsida > Pinales > Pinaceae > Picea > Picea engelmannii. The sequence goes on along the minus strand of ML798229.1, from coordinate 47,665 downwards.
GCAGACACAAGCAACAGAGCTCAAGGATAAGTTCCAGGCAATCACCAAGGAGATCAAGGAAGCACACAGAGGTTAGGTGGCTTGGGACGAGCCACATGTCAGTGTTGGGGGCCTACTAGAAGCAGACCAAAGCAGAAAAGCAAGGCGATTTTTGGAAAGAAAGAAAGAACGAGGAAAGCAACAGCTGAAAGGAGGAGCATCACGCGTGCATGCATGGAAGACCTAACGAAAGTAGGGTTAGGGTTTCCGTAATGTATTGTAATGGATGAAGAGCCAAAAATGTATAGATATATATACCTAGGTATCATAAGGGGTGGGGATTTTATACTTAGGTATCATTCGGTGGGGAGTATTATCGAGTTTAACTAGTTATCTATGAGTTGAGGAGATATGTAATATTTTGTTGTATGATCTATTTTTGTAAGTTGTTGAGCTAGAGAGGGCGAAGGAGGGTAGATCTTGAGTTTTAGATCACATGCTGAGGAGCCTGGTGCGATCTAGTCTGCCTCATATAGATCTTACCCAACTAAGAAGAATTGTAACTTGTGTGACGCTGTACATGCAGAAATACTATAATAAAAGAGCCAAGAGCCAGATATTTGTGGACGTATCCTAGGAGGGGGTGAACCATGGTAACATCTGTGTTATGTGATTAATGCATGCGTATATTTATTGTCTTCAGTATTTATGGTTATGTTTAATGAATGAGTTTCTATATTTCCTGTGTATTTGCAAATGACGATATATTGCATTTACAAGTTATAATAATGGTTCAATATACAGTTCTCATATCTCACACTTAATCCTAGGCTGTAAACACATGAGTATTACAACCACCCATTAAATCTATCTCAGGTGAGACTGTGTAGTGCATTATGTGCATTGTGTTGCCTTCTCAGGAGGGCCGATAGTTTTAGAGGCTTAGTTGGCAACCCGAAAAGATAAGAACCCTGGGTCAATACGAACGCGGATAGAATAGAAGAAGTAACCAACAATCATCAACATAAAGAAAAAGGATCATGATATAGCTTCCTACTTTCTTGGTATAGACATTGGGGTCAGAATGACATCTATAAAAGTCGATATCAAGAAGAATGTTGTTCATTTTGGCATACCAAGCTCGAGGAGCTTGACCAATACCATAAAGAGATTTCTTAAGGCGATAAACAAGGATGGAGTCATTATATACATAGCCATAAGTTTATTCCATGTAGATTTATTCTTGCAATCCCCATGCAAGAAGGAGTATTTAACATCTATCTGATGGACCTCCATTTATGTGAGGCTGCAAGGGAAAGAACAAGGCAGATGGAATTCATTTTGGTTATAGGGGAAAAGGTTTCATGATAGTTTGTGCCTTCAACTTGAGAGAAAAATTGGCAACTAACCGAGCCTTGGGTATTTCAACACTTCCATCTAATGCACACTTAGTTATATACACCCATTTACATCTAACAAGTTTTCTTATTTTCAAAAGAGGTACAAGATCCCAAGTATCGTTCGTCATTAAAGAGCGATACTCTTCATTCATTGTTGTATCCCATTCTGGATGACTTGAAGCTTCTGTAAATGTCTCTAGATCACAAGTATCTAAAACTTGAGCCAAAAGATAAGAGGATTTCTAGACCTGTGAATGAGTCTGACATTGATCTGAAGGATCACTGACAAGATCACCAATTGTTTCTCATGTTGAATAGATCCATCTAGGAAGTGTGGTGTTGGTGCAGGTTCAGGTTCAATGGACTCATCTAGAGGAAGGTGAGCAGGCAAAGGTGGATTTTCATCCTCACTGTCATCATCTAAAGATTAAGAAACTAGAATAAGAGAAGAATATGGCACAAATGTCAAAGATGGCTCATAGTTCGAAGAAGACACAAAAACGGAATTAGGCTCGTAGGCCAAGATATTTTCATCAATTTTAACATCTCTTCAAATAATGATTTCATTGGAATGAGGTTGAAGAAGTATGTAAGCTTTGACATCTTCAAAATAACCAACAAAAATAAACTTCTCACTTTTAGGATATAGATCTTTCATTTTCTCATCAGGAATGTGATCCCATGCTACACTGCCAAATACACGGAAGTGACTTACATCTAAATTAATTTTATTCCATGCTTCTTCCAATGTTATGTTTTTAAGAGCCTTTGAGGGAGTGCAATTTACTATGTTATTTTCACATTTAATGGTTTATGTCCAACATTTTAGACTTAATCCCTTATATTGGATCACACAATTAGTTATTTATTTTAATGTGTGGTTCTTTCTCTCAGCAACACCATTTTGTTGTGATGTATATGGAACATTGTGTTGCATTTGGATACCCTTTGCAGTGAAGTAACTTGTAAAATTGTTGTTCACACATTCACCTCCATTATTTGTTGTTAACCTTTGAAGTTGATGTCCATATTGTTTTTCTACAAGGGCCTTATAGGCCAAAAACTTTCCAAACACTTTGCTCTTAAGTTTTAAGAAGTAAACCCAAGAGCATCTAGAAAATTCATCAATGAAAGTTAAGAAATACTTGCACCCAGAAAAAGAATGAGAAGAAAGTGGATCACACAAGTCACTATGAATGGGGTCGAGGTATGCCAAGAGGCATATTTGTAAAAATTGTCTCGATGATATTTTCTGAGAACACAACCAGCACAAACACCATCTCTGCAAGAAACAAGAGGAAGACCAGTCACCATCTGTTTATTACGGAATTGATGCAATGAGTGATAATTTAGACGACCGAACCTCTCATGCTAAATTTTTCTCAAGTCATATCTATGAGCAACAAAAAATGATGGAAAATATGATAACCCAAAATTATCAAACTTGTACAACCTGGTAGTATCATTAGCATTCCATTTGTGAGAACATGCTTAGGATATTTTAGATCCTTGATTACAACTTGGTGAGGTGAAAACTCTATGGTTTTACCTTCACTTGAATGAGTAATTTGATATACTGATAGAAGGTTGCAGGAAATACTTGGAACACATAATACATCATTGAAATGACCATTATATATCTATAGTATTCCATACCCTACAACACTAAGAGATCTATCATCACCAACAAACATTTTCTTGGTGTTACATTAATTTAGAGAAAAAAATATGGCTTTATCCTTATCCATATGATAAGATGTTCCATAATCAATAAGTCACTCATCAGAAGAAGAAATAGAAGTTGCATTGAAGGAGAAACCATAAGCAGAAAGTGCATGTCCATGAGAAGAATATAAATAAGTAGAATCAATATTGATGTTGTGCTTCTTCATCATTTATTTTACGGGTACCATCTTCTTAAAACATTTGGACTCCTCATGACCATCTTTCCCACAAAATTTGCAATGTCTATTAGTCTTATTATTTTTAGACTTTTCTCTTTTGTCACCATTAGGAGAGGAAAATAGATGAAATGGTTTGGGACCCTTATTTCGTTTGTTGTTGGGGCACGGATGTTGCTTCTTGAGATTCTTGGATTTATCTTTCTGCTAGGCCACTAAGGCTTTGTTGGATGTACCTGTAGTGATAATCAATCGAAGTTGCAGAATCTTATCTTGCTCTTGAATCAAAGCATCACAAAAGGACTCGAGAGAGGGTTTTTTATAAGCACTCTCTAGAGCTTCTCAGCTAGCATAGAAGGTAGATACAAAAACATAATATGAACTACCAAGCTCAGAAAGAATAGCATATGTGCTCAATCTTCTGACATATCTATTTTTCTTTCTATACATAAATGTCTAAGTGTTTTGTACTTAGATAAGTAACCTTCAATGCAAGGAAAATCATATGGACTTAAGGTCATTAAATGATTCTTCCACTGGTGGGATCGAATAATATTTTTACCAAACACAGCTTCAAGCATCATCAGGGTCATTAATTCCTTGAATGTGAAACCTTAAATCAGGAGAGATGAAAATTACAATCAATCCAAGTGCTTCGTCATTCTTATTGGCCCATTTGACTTTATTTTCATCATCAATGGGTTCCAGTTCTTTCCCCAAGGTAATATGGTACAATTGTTTACTTCTTAATACATCCTCCATATGGGATTTCCATGAGAAGTAGTTGGTACTGGTAACAAAAATATCATTGGGATATGTCCTATTAAAATGTAGAGAAAAATATGAAATTGATGCTCTAGATGGAAATATCCTAAAAAAATAGGTTGTTCAAAAAAACCGACACTAAAAATGGACTTCAAATGTGAAAGTTATGCCATTTTCAAAAAAGGCATAAATGGTAACTAAAGAGCCATGTGGCATGTAGAAGTTGGTCCACATGGTGATGCTCCTTCTAATTATGTCTATAAGTTCACTTTAAATAAGTTACTTATGAAGTGACCCACTATTATAGAATAAGTAGAAACCACTTTTACAATGAAGTTATTTTGTAAATGAAAGTTGCATGTAAAATAACTTAAAATAAAATATTAAATTTATTTAATAGTGATTCATTTTTATAACTTAAGTGAAATGCATTTTACAATGAATGCATGAACTTTTTCAAAAAATAATAACAAAAAAAAGACTTGAACTCAAGACCTCTTACTAAGTAAAATCATTTTTAACCAAGTGAGCTAGTGCAAAACACATTATAGTCTAAAGAATTATTGTTGATGTTGTTGTTGTTGTTGTTAAAGACTTCCTTAGAGAGCGTGCTCATAAAAAACTATTTTCACACAAGAAAAAAATTTGCTTCTCGATGATAACAAGGGTTAGATCTCGGTTAGCTTACCCAGAAAATGCAAATTTTCCATATATTTCTTCTTTACAGAGATCACACAGAGCATAGAACAAAGAGCATGCACATATAAGAAAACCATTTTCGCTATGTTTATTATTTGTTGAGATCACACAGAGCGTGAGGCAAAGAGAATACGCAAATAAAAAATAGCAGCAACCCAGAAATAAAAAACAAAAATTGAAATAAAATCAAAATATTATCTCTGCAAAAATTTAAAAATGACGTATTCGAGCTTTATACCTTCGTATCTGACTAGAATGGTTATATCTTGGGTGAAAAAAAACTTTTCGAGTGAAATGAAAAGCATTCCTAACTTAAATGAGCACTCTAGATGCAATGGAATAGTCTCTTCATCCCATAAATGTATGAAAATGGTAGAAAACAAAGATGCGACAAAACGACTTCACGATCTCAATCTACAATGGGAGCGGGTCTCAAATGTGCTTTGATACCATGTTTGAAAACACGGTTATTTCAACATAGGAAGAACACCTTCAATAACCACTCACACAACCATATAAAAATTAAAACACATATGTTTTGACATGGTAAAACCCCTATGGGGAAACATCCACTGCCCTAGCCAACATGGCCACTTGGAGAAATTTATTAGTGCAAAATAAAAATATTACAAAGAAATTTACAAGAGAGTTTCTCATAATCGATCATCAACAAATGACCCTCCATGCTCTTTAAATAGAGATCATAGACCAATCGAGCGCTAAGCCACAGATCATTGTAGCTATTAAGATCGAGGAGAATATGAACTGTCATATCACTCTATGTTGGGAACATATTGTGACCGTCATATTTCCTAACTACAAATGCATTGTGATGCATAATAAACAAACACACTAAGAAACACTCTTTTATTGAACGATACATAAGACCATGGTGATCTTAACTAACTCCTAAGTGTATAAATATCCTAACAATGTATAACGGCTAGTGGTTGCTACTCGTATGGCGGCTGCAATTAATTTTTTTCCCTCTTTTATTTTTTGTTGGTTAGCGGTTGGGAAAATAATTCCAATATTTTGATAACACACCTGGCTATCACAATGCACACCGTTGTTATTGTATTCTTATTTTTTGTTCTAATCTTCTTCTAATTTCTTGAAACAAAATAATAAAAAAAAAAAATTCTACAGAATTTGATTTTAAAATGGTCAAAAATTAATTAGTGGTCAAGGAATGGATCAGAGAAACTCTTAGAAATGGAGGTTGACCAAAATCTAAATCAACCAATGATCGGGATTAAAAAAATAACACTCTAATATCAATTTTACAACAACTCAGTTTATATATATATATATATATATATATATATATATATATATATATGATAGTATATTGCTCTCATGACAATATACCTTATAAGAATTGTTTAATCATGAATCTGTGACCCGTGTCTCTTTTCACTAACTGTTGATTAGTTATTAGTTTAAGTTATTTATTTTCCTTAACTTAATAGATGCACTTGTTTGCCCTCTCAATAAAGTTGAAAGGAATAAGGTTACAAACATAATAAATGTTGATCCTAAATCTTCAAAAACCAAGTAAATTTTCTTGTTTCTTTTTTTCCACCATAAATAAGATTTAGATAAAGATTGGAAAATAAACCAAATAATTCCCAATTTCGAATTTATTTTGAGAAAATATCCTAAATCTTCAAAAACCAAGTAAATTGTCTTGTTTCATTTTTTTCCACCATAAATAAGATTTAGATAAAGATTGGAAAATAAACCAAATAATTCTAAATTTTCTTGTTTCATTTTTTCCACCATAAATAAGATTTAGATAAAGATTGGAAAATAAACCAAATAATTCCCAATTTCGAATTTATTTTGAGAAAATATCTTTTAGTTGGGAAAATATTTAATCTTTTATATATATAACATATATGGAAACACAAAAAATAAAATTTATAGAAAAAGAAAGAAAGACATCATGGTAGTTGTTGATTCTAAATACTTAAAAAAAAATACATTTTCTTGATTTTTTTTTCTCGTAGAAAGACATCATGGTAGTTGTTGATTCTAAATACTAAAAAAAAATACATTTTTTTTTTTTTCCGCCACCAATACGATTTAGATCAAGATTAGAAAGTAAACTCAATAATTTCCAATTTAAAATTTCTTTTGAAGCAATATCTTTTAGTTGGAATAATAATTAATTATAAATATATAAAGATATCATGATTAAAAAATAATAATATTATGTGTTTAGAGGCATTCTATAATTTTGTATAGAGGAGATGTTATCACGTACATAACATTAAAAAAAATAATTACATTGATTTTTATTTTTTAAATACAAGTCGACTTTAGAGTAAGTAAATTTATATTTATATTAGTTGACTGAGTTTACAAGGATAAATCAACGCACTTTCAATTCACATTAATACAATCGCTATGTCTCTGCCAATCTAGCAAAGATAATCGATGATGGTGCACCACGAGATAACAATGAGATGCTAGTGAAAACATTGCTCTACATCATTATAATTTGAATATGAGTTTTACACAATTTGAATTTGCATGTTTTGAACTCCATGTTTTGAATTTTATGGGAGAATATAGCACAATTTTTTTAGCAGACCATTCTACGGTTAAAATGATGTTGCATTTCAATGATAGAAAATGTGATTTAAAGTTCTCTTCTCTATCAATTCTTGGAATCAAACCCAAGCCCAAATAATCCCTTGAATGTAGCACACTGCATACCTTGAACAACTTACAAGTACATGTCATCATCGAGGAATTTTCATGTGTCTCTTATGCTTTATAGTTCATTTTGCAGATTTTCGGGAATTTTTTCCTAGCCAGAATACTTGCTCAAAGAAGCACAAAACCTTTTTCAAATATTGACAAATAAATAAATAAAACAAAATTACTATGATACATCGTCGGCATAGGAAAAATTATAAATTAATGATTTATGTGAAACTAGCACAGCCGCAAAGTGGCTGGCGGCTGGTGAATGTCGAAACGCACATAGGGTTGGTGTTGTGGCTGGTGAACACTGAAACACACAGCTGAAACGCACATAGCACTGAGGAAATCCAAAAGTTAATCTTAAATGTGGTAATTCCAAAGGTTAATCAGTTAAACGTGGCAATCATATGGTGGTGCAGTAATTTCTTAATATAATTAGGTAAATGTTAAGAAGTAAACAGGTTAACTGATGCATTCAAAAATACAAGGAAGTTATGAAGAGTAAATCACATTCATTGATTTGGGAGGACGACTAAGAATATACCAGCATCTTCAATTGTTAGCCATCAGATTAGAATTTTAGATTAAAAGTTGATTAATTGTGCCCATCTCCAATAGGTATACGCCTTTCGGTGTAATAATATAATAATTTATTGGTCTTTAAATTTGAAGGTAATATTATGTTTACTTTAAAAAATAAGGCATTGCATCTTCTTAACTTATATTAAAAACATTACCAAAATTCATTTTCATAAGTAAACATTAATATTTAGGTTTTCTTCTTATATTATATATTAACATCAAATATTCATTTGACGTTATATAAAAAACAATTTTATAGAAAAAACACTAAGCAGGGATTTGTGATATGAGGAAATAGTAAGGAGGGTGATCCAGGTAGATATTGGTGGCCACCCACCTATTCCAACTAGCTCTTTGTGTCCATTTTTGTTCAACACGTCTTTTTGTATTGCTTTATAATTATGAGTTCTACACTTATGGGGTTGTTTGAAGCCTCACACATTCTCCAGGTGGATATGGGTGGCCTCTTTCATAATCCAATTGACTTATTTTGTATCTTTTCATATCAACACATCTTGTTGTACTTTCATGGTTGTTTTGGGGCCCTAAACATTGTTTTTTTAGCTCGCTACAGTCAAAATGTAGACAGAGTCGGAGTCTAATGGCAGAATGTGTAGTTCTTTGAAAGACCTTTCCAACGGGCTATCACACGCCTAAAATGGAGGTCGTATGCAAAAGTTATGACCCTAGGAAGTTGAGGTACTAAATTACACCAACTTACCCATATGGCCCACATGACTTTTGGCGTTTCACCTTCTAGGGTTAGGTTTTTGGATGTCTAGGGTTTTGGCATTCATGAGTAATATGAAAAGGGCCTATGGATCCTCATTGTAATCCATTCTGCTTAGATGGATGCACATAGCAGCCACATCTCTTCTCGGAGATAGCTACCACCATTCGAGCAAGTTTTAGTTCTGCAGTTTTACAGTTTCAGCCTATTTCTTTATTTAATAGAAGATATTGTTCACTGGATATTTGTGTTATTCTTCCCAACTCTATGTTTATTATATTCAGTTTTTTAATCAGTTAGTTCCACTCCTAAATCTGGATCAATGGTATCAGAGAAGTCTGATCTTCATTTATTTTTCTTCATGCATGTCCCCAACAAGGTATGGGTACAAGAAGTTGGGACTCGAACCCATCGAGCCATTACCAGATCAGTCACGTCGATCCTGACAACAACCCATGGGATACAAAAAGAAAGATGATGGAGCATGATATCCTATTAAAATGTTGCTCGAGGAATCCCTCGCACGACAAAGGAACGAAATAATGGACAACTTCACGTAGATCCTTCGACGGTTGACCATGGGAGAAGCATCTTCATCAAGCGGCCATGCAACCCCCTTCAAGGTACACGTAAATTTTTATATTCCATTATTTGAAGGACTGGTAGATGTGGATGCTATAGATAAATGGTTGAATTTGCTCGAAGGATATTTTTTGGTCCACAATTTTTCTGATAGGAAAAGGATCACTTTTGCACTCCTCAAGGTCGTTCCCCATGTGAAAGATTGGTGGGATACTTACTCTGAGCAAAGGGTCATGGAGGAATCTACAATTTTTGTGGTGGCCCCTACATGGGATTCCTTCTAGGACGCCATTAAAGAATAGTACTACCCTGTTGGAAGATACGAGGACCAGTACACCAGATGGACCACCCTACGTCAAGAAATGGACCAAACAGTACCAGACTTCACCAATATTTTCCATACCCTACACACCAAATTGGGTATCAAAGATTATGAGCGTCATCTGGTGCTCAAATACCGTGGTTGTTTGCATTGATACATTCAAACATAAATGGAATTCCTAGACATCACCTCATTAGGCACGGCTTATAGATATGTTGTCAAGATTGAGCAGAAATTTAAGTAGAAATGATGAGAGTTTGGATCTGCAAACCCCTCACAGCCGAAGCAGGGAAAAGTTAGCCCGAACCCACACATCAAAGGACCAAGTCGATATTGTATCCCTCAAGACAATTCGTCCAAGCTGCAACACAAGAAGGGCAACGAAAAGATGAAGAAGGACATGGGAAAATGGTGTGAGTACCATAAAATTCCTTGGCACAACACTGATGAATGTCACTCCAAGAAATCCCTCGTGGTCGAGCTGAAGGCTTCCGAGTCAGAGGTCAATTCTGATTCTGAATCAAATCATGAATGAGGGAAGCAGATTATCGATGTTGAACCCATTGTCGTCGTCACTACCACCAAGGTCCGGCCAAGCGAACCAGAAGAACCAAAGGAAGGGGAACGCCTCTTTCACTCACAGATGTGGGTCAAGGGAGATCTGATTCATTTCATTTTCGACAACGGTAGTCAGAATAACTTGATTTCAATAGAGGTCTTCAAGCAGTTGGACCTGCCAACAACACCACATCCACAACCCTACACCATCGGTTGGCTTCGTCAAGGAAGAGATCTTCAAGTCAGCCAACAATGTCGTCTGCCCTATGTCATCAAGCCTTTCAAAGATGAGGTACTGTGTAATATTTCTCCCCTTGAAGTTTGTGATGTTCTTTTAGGACAACCATATTTGTGGAAGCATCATGTTGTGTATGAATCTAGACCCCATAGTGTTATTATTTATTTGGGTAGACAATTGTAAAGGATCCCAGAGGTGGCACCACCTACTGCTATTTCTTTAATCTCTACTAAGCAATGCAGTAAGGTCATTTTGCAGACTGGGAAGTTCATCTTCTTTGTGATCTGTGATCACAATAAGCAGAAGGTCGACGCCACATCTATGGCCTCTACAAAATGCCTCTCTTTGCAATAGAAGCAAGTGGACAGGATCGTGGAAGAATACAGAGACATATTCCCTTCACCTACAGGGGTACCGACACAGTGCCAAGTCAAGCATACCATTGATATGACCCCTGGTGCACCTATATCGAATGGGCCAGTCCATCGGTGCTTGCTGATGGAGAATGATGAAATCAGGTGTCAGATCCAAGAGCTTCTGCAAAAGGGGCACATCATACCCATCTCCTCCCCTTACGGAAGCTTGATTGTACTGGTGCAAAAGAAGGATGGGACTTTGCGACTCTCCATTAATTACAGGAGCCTTAAACAAAATCACAGTCATGAACCGCTACCACAGTCCCAGGATTGATGAGCTTCTTGACCAACTCAAGGGGGGGAAATTTATTCCGCGAGATTGACCTGAAGTCTGGCTACCACCAGGTTCCCATTGAACCAATTGATGTCTAGAAGATAGCCTTCAAGTCTAAAGAAGGTCTCTACGAATGGCTTGTCATGCCCTTTGTCTTAACAAATGCACCAACCACTTTCATGAGGTTGATGGATGATGTATTGAGACCCTTCACCAAATCCTTTGTGGTAGTATATTTGGATGACATCCTCATCTTCAGTAGAACGTGGGAGGAACACCTGCGACATATTCAACAGGTTTTGAGCACTCTACTACAGCACAAGCTTTATGCCAACTTAGAAAAATGATCTTTTGGCATGAACAGGGTCCAATACCTGGGCTACATTGTTGATGAGCATGGGGTACATGTTGATCCAGGGAAGATCCAAGTCATCCATGATTTTCCAGCCCCGACCACACTGACGGAGCTTCGAAGCTTCTTGGGTCTAGCCAATATCTACCGACGGTTCGTGTTGGGATTCTCCCATATTGCATGGGCCCTTAGCTAGGTGACCAAGGGTGGTGGTAGGGCAAAGTTCGTATGGGAGAAGGAGCATCAAAGAGAATTCGACGATCTGAAACATCTCTTATGCTCAACTCCAGTACTCTCCTTTCCCGACCTGCAACACCCATTCGAGATTGAGGCTGATGCATCTAACTATGTTGTGGGAACAGTTCTCACTCAGTGCAGGCATCCTATGGCATACCATGTGAGACACTCTCCAATACTGTATGGAAATAAACCACCTATGACAAGGAAATGTATTCCATTGTACAAGCCTGTCGTCAATGGGAATATTACATCCTGGGGAAAGAGACGATCATACACATTGATCACAAGCCTCTTCAGTTCATACATACGCAAGGGAAATTGTAGAACAACCGCCATCAGAAGTGGTCCACCTACCTGCAGCAGTTCCATGTCAACATCAAGTATAATACATGTATCTCCAATCATGTCATGGACTGCCTCATTCGGCCTCCTGTGACTGCACTCACCACTGTTCTCTAGTCCCGTGGACATGAAGCATCAGAGTGGCCCCAACTTTATCAGAAAGATCCAGACTTCACCACCACATATCATCTCTTGGGTACAGGTGCCACTGTCACTGATTTTCACATTCATGATGGAATCTTATGCTACCTGGGCCATCTCTGTGTTCCTACAAGCAAGTGTGAAAAATTGATTTGGGAGGCCCACTACAGTCGGAAGGAAGGACATTTTGGCATAGAGAAAAATGTGATCGTTCTTCAAAAACATTCTTATTGGAGAAAATTTCAATAGGACGTCAACAAGTATATCAGATCTTGCATTACATGTGCCATTGCCAAGACAACCATCAAGAAGCAAGGCTTATACACCCCTCTTCCTATTCCCGAGAAGCCGTGGGAATCCATCTCAATGGATTACATGTCTGGTTTTCCATCCACCAAGAACGTGAATGACTGTGTGTTTGTGGTCGTTGATCGGTTTTTGAAGATGGCCATCCTCACAGCCTATAAGAAGAATTTCACAGCAGTGAAGATTGCCAAGCTCTTCTTCGAACGAGTTTGGGTCCACTTTGGTATACCACGAACCATCATCTCTGACCGAGACAGCAGGTTCCTCGACACCTTTTGGTCGAGTCTCTAGTCTCTATTCGACACCAAGCTCACAAAATCCACTGCTTTCCACCCCCAAACCGATGGCCAAACTGAGGTCATCAATTAGATGATTGTGCCCATCCTGCACATGTACAATTCTAAGAATCCCCGTACAGGAGACGAGAGTCTTCCATATGTCCAACACAACTACAACAAGGCTCTCCATAGTTCCACCAGCCACAACCCATTTCAGGTGGGTTTGGCATTCCAACCTTTGTGACCCATTTATGTTGCACTTCCTCTAGCCATCACACAGACAAACTCTTCCCCTGATTAGTCTGCAATCAACAAAGACACCAGATTCATTGAGTGGATTCAACACATCCGCAACAGGTCCAGGAGATTTTGCAAAAATTCAATGCTAAGTACAAGAAGCACCATGATAAACACAGGGTACCACACCAATTTCAGGTTGGCGACAAAGTCTGGTTACATTTGCAGAAGGAGCATCTCACTAGGCCCCATCAGAAGATTCACCCACTTCGCTATGGGCCTTAGCAATTCTTTTGAGCTCAACACTCCACCCTTCCTTGGTCTGCATCCAGTATTCAATGTGGACCTCCTTCGACCATATTTTCTACCATTATTAGACACCTCTAGGATCATCGAACAGCTAATGCCAACAGATCTCAACCCTGACAACATGGAACAAGCATCCACTGATCAGATTGTGGATACACAAGTTAAGGGAACTCACCAGCAGTGAATCCATCTCTATCAGGTTGAAAAGTCAGGACAACTCCTACACCAAGGCAAGTGGATCACCTGGGGCCAAATCCAACAGAAGTTCACCTAATAGGGGAACTCAACGTAATGGAGACCATTGCTTCCTAAGGGGGGAGGATTGATCCAGGTGGATATTGGTGGCCACCCACCTATTCCAACTAGCTCCTTCTGTTCATTTTGTTCAACACGCCTTTTTGTATTGCTTTATAATTTTGATTATTTTGTATGTTTTCATGTCAGCACATCTTGTTGTACTTTCAGGGTTGTTTTGGGGCCCTAAACATTTTTTTTTTGGCTCACCATAGTCATACTATAGATGGAGTTAGAGTCTGATGATGGAATGTGTAGTTCTCTAAAATACCTTTCCAATGGGCTATCACGCACCTAAAACGGAGGTCGTGTGCAAAAGTTATGACCCTGGGAAGTTGAGGTACCAAATTACACCAACTTACCCATAGGGCCCACATGACTTTTGGTGTTTCACCTTCTAGGGTTAGGTTTTTGGATGTCTAAGGTTTTGGAATTCATGAGTAATATGAAAAGGGCCTATGGAGCCTCATTGTAATCCATTCTTCTCATACGAATGCGTGTAGTAGCCACATCTCTTCTCAGAGATAACTACCACCATTCGAGCAAGTTTCAGTTCTGCAGTTTTACAGTTTCAGCCTATTTCATTATTTAATAGAATATATTGTTCACTGGATATATGTGTTATTCCTCCCAACTATGTGTTTATTGTATTCAGTCTGTTAATCAGTTCGTTCTACTCCTAAATCTAGATTAGAGGGATATCAAATGTGATTTCGGAATAAGGTGCACCGCACTTGACCAATTGTATCCACACATGCGGTAATAAAATTGCATGACAAATAGTTTAACATGTATTGTAAATTGGATGCATCTACAATTTTATATTATGGATTGTTAACACGAGGTTGGTGAATCAATAATTGTAACACCCCCATGCTTTGTGCGAGAACTAAATAAATTTTCTCGTTCACGAGCTGGATTATCTCTTCGATTTCCTACTAAAATCCCGCTATTTGATCCACATGCCCTATTCAAACCCCACCAGCGTGAAAATGCACAAGGCACGGGCTTCACCTATGCGACCACAGGTTGTGACCGCACGCCTGTAAAAAGGTGTTTCGCATTTCGAGACTCTGGGACTTCTGCATGTGAGTCAATCATGATTCTTGTTTCCCCAAAATCCCAATCTCCATTAGCTCCTCCCTTAATATTCCACCCATACGACCGGTCACCACGACCTGGGGCTTATTCTCCGAACTCGTCGGGACTTCACATTTCACGAAGTTGGAACACAACCCAATGCCTCTCTTTCTAAAGCCCGATCCCCGAACTTCTGATATCCCCTCACCTAGATCAACGGTCATGGCTCTCCTATGATCTGACAGTTCAGATCAAATCACGAGTTCGGGTCTCGGGAGTTCACAAAACTCTACCCTTTGACTTCTTTCAGTAGCGAGTCAGCGAAATCCCGATCTCTCGCCACGTGTCTTCTTACAATGGACAGTCAAGGAGGGTCCCGATAGATCCTTGGATCTATGATCCAGATTTCATCGCTACTTGCAAAGACTGAAGGAGTCGAGGCATTAACGCCTATGCTCCCTCTTCAAATATAATGGTCATGACAGACCTCAGATCCTTCCCGAAGGATCTCATCCGTTCGTCTCCCAAACAAAAGGATATTCCCTTTTGATATTTGAACTCGCTATCCTTTCTGAAATTGGGCAACAAAATTCAACCTCTCAGAGCTTCGATCTTCCATGGCTCCGAAACCTTCAAAAACTAACTCCTTCTAGCAATCCAGCTTAGTTTGATATGCAACTAGCTAGTCCATACCAACCAACAAGTCATATGATCCTAGGGGTAGTATGTTAAGGGTAGCTTGGGTGGAAAATCCATCCATAGCTAATTGGCAGGCCGATATGACCTCTACTACCTTTCTTTTGGTGCCAGTGGCTAACTATACCAACCATGGTTTGGCATGTTTATGTGGTTGTAATTTACACTTACCAATGACCTGAGGGGCCACATAACTAAAATTTGAACCAGGGTCAATTAAAATAGACACTAGATGATTGGCAATCATACCTTCCATCTCCACCACTGAAGCTTGGTGGTCGACTTGTTTATTATCCATGGCTGCATAAATTTGTGGCATACTCTTGGCCACGTCATTGACGGTGGTAGCTTCCTGGATGTTGTAAATTCTCCTACTATTCTGTTGTCTGTGCGGACAGTCCCTCAGTAGATGTTCTTCTCCACAACCCCAACATTTAAAGGGTTCTTTCTTTGGGTTATCAGTCTTTCCTAGGGTTGATCTAAGAGGTCTATTTTCTCTCTGGGAAGGGAAATTTTGTTGGTATACACTTAAGGTCGGAAAGCTCATTCTTGAATCCTTCTTATAGTTTTTAAATATTGGGGATCTAAATCCCTTTTTCTAGAATCCCAAACTATTCTTCTGCTTCCAGCCTTCGCGAGGTTCTGGCCGAAGCCCAAAATGTTCATAACAATATCTTGCCTTTCGGATAGCATCTTCTAGGGTCCTTGTCTTGTCAAACTCAATATTGTTCTCATAGTCCTTAGATTGCCCACTGATGAATCATTGAACATTGGCCTTTTCTACTTTTATGTAGGATATGTACCTCAACAACTCAAGGAATATGCTGACATATTCCTCTATAGTGAGTTGCCCCAGCTTGAGTTCATAGAATGCTTTAGTCTTGTCGTCGAAATACTTTTCTGACAGATACTTCTTCCTGAAGTATTTTTCAACCCGTTCCTAAGATAGGTATTCTTCATGAATCCCTTTCACATTCTTCAGGTCTTCCCACCAAATGGAAGCCTTTCCATTCAGGTTGAAAGTGGCTACTTGGGCCTTCAAGTTTTCTGAGAAGTCATGGACTCTGAAATAATTTTTTAGTCCAAGCAGCCAGGCCTCCGCTTCCTCTCCCTTCTTGATCTCACCGTTGAAAGAGGGTGGTTTGGACTTCTTGAATTCTTCAAGATTATGACTCTTGGAATGCTTTCGTTTCTTCCATTTTCTTAGAGAATGTGAACTAGTTCTGCTACTAGAAGATCCCTCTGAGTCGCCAGTTTCCTTTCCAGAGGAATCGTCTGATGCTTGTCCCCTATCTCTAGGGTGGACCTTTCTCGAGGTGCTCTTCCCAGTGTGGCCACTTAAAATACCATGTTTTCGTATCTTGGGTGGACTTCGACTCCTCTTTGTCTGTTGTCGGTCCATGTAACTGGTGTCAAGTCCATGTTGCAGTTGTCTTTGTATGTTGGATAAACTTTGCAGCAAGATTGCATTAATTTTTGTTTGCTTCTCTTGCTCTTTTATCAACTTCTTGTTGTCGGCCTTGTATCTTTGTAGTTCGACCATGAGACTCCTCATGGTCTCAACTAGATCTGGAGGGGTCTCTAGCACCCTCCTTTCGCCAGACTCTTCGTCTCTATTGTGGGATCCATCCTCCACTTCGTGGCGCATCTCCATTCTATACATTTGCAGTTTCCCATAGTTGATCGTCTGCTTGCGTGCAAACAAAACACTTGTTGTTAGCCAACATTATATTCGTTCATAACCAACACCTAATTCACATTTCTTAAATACCTACATACACCACAGTAATGCATACACACACAACAGTAAGTTGTCATTATTTCTATAATAAGGTCTTAACCAACCTTTTTAGGAAGAGAGTAAGGTAAGATGTCGCCTTTTAATGTGCTCGTCCATGAGCCCAAATAGGTCGAGTGTTGTAACCATGCTCTGATACCAATTTGTAACACCCCCACGCTTTGTGCGAGAACTAAATAAAATTTCTCATTCACGAGCCGAATTAGCTCTTTGATTTCCCACTGAAATCCTATTATTTGATCCACGGGCCCTATTGAAACCCCACCAGCATGAACATGCACAAGATGCAGGCTTCACCTATGCGACCACATGTTGTGACCGCATGCCTATAAAAAGGCGTTTCGCATTTCGGGACTTCGGGACTTCTGCATGCGAGTCAATCCTGACTCATGTTTCCCTGAAATCCCGATCTCCATTAGCTCCTTACTTAATCTTCCACCCATACGATCGGTCGCCACGACTTGGGGCTTATTCTACGAACTCGTCGGGACTTCGCGTTTCGCGAAGTTGGAACACAACCCAACGTCTGTCTTTTGAAAGTTCGATCCCCAATCTCCCGATATCCCCTCGCCCAGATCAATGGTCATGGATCTCTTGTGATCTGACGGTTCAGATCAAATCGCGAGTTTGGGTCTTGCGAGTTCACAAAACTCTACCCTTTGACTTCTTTAGGTAGCGAGTTAGCGAAATCCTAATCTCTCACCACATGTCTTCTTATGATGGACAGTCAAGGAGGGTCCCGATATATCCTTGGATCTACGGTCCATATTTCATCGCTACTTGAGAATACTGAAGGAGTCGAGGCGTTAACGCCTATGCTCCCTCTTCAAATCTAATGGTTGTGACAGACCTCGGATCCTTCCCAAAGGATCTCGTTCGTTCATCTCCCAAATGAAAGGATATTCCCTTTCGTTATTTGAACTCACTATCTTTTCTGAACTTGGGCAATGAAATTCAACCTCTCAAAGCTTCAATATTCCGCGGCTCCGAAACCTTCGAAAACTAACTCCTTCTTGCACAGGGTTCCCAGACCCAGGTCACCTGAACCTTCAAATGATTCTTGGGCAAATTATCCCTACTCTTAGTTGGGTTTCTGGATAAGGGCTCGAGTGCGTTTCAAAGTCCCTAGGCTACTGACCTTAATGAAGTGCCTTCCTAACTCACCAAGTTAGGAGCTATGACACTGGGGCAAGGTAAACTTGTGGGTTTACCGTAGCGGTAGCCATACCAAGGAGCTTACTCCAACTCTGAGATATGATGCAATTCCTTGGGGAAGGTGCTTTCGAGGGATTAAATTAGAACATCACGAGAATTAAGTAGATGGGATGATTCTCAGTGGAACAGACTCATGCTTTGGACATGATCATTTTATACAGAAACCAACTATGCCATATAAGTATACACATGCATCCATTACTTCCAATCTAAAACACCAGGCAATAATTCCACACAGAAACCATTTATGGGTGTATAAACATGAGCATGTATCCATGATATTCAATTCAAAATACAAGGCATAAAACACTTATCAGAACCACAAGGCATGATGTGAGTGCTGATGGGGGTGCTTGTTTCCATCTAACCATAGGCTCAGTCACTCCCAATGGATTTATCATTGGCCAACCCCGAGCTTAGGCCACGATGCTTTGAGATTCAATCTCTTACTTCTAGCTCAACGTAAGTTAGGGATGAAGGTTACTCTCCTTCTCCCTATACTAGAATAGACTAGGAGGAAGGTTACTCTCCTTCTCCTGACTCAGTCTCTCTTCTCTGCGATCCTAACTCACTTTTCACTCTCAATCCTTCCTTGGACCCAAGCGTTTTCTGCTCTCATCTCTGCATTCTTCGTTGGTCCTTTCTTCCCACACCACACTTCCTTTCTTGCCTTCCTCAACAAGATTGCATGTGGCTCGAATTCCCAGTCCGTGGTCAGGTCTGGAAGCCTTATAGATGGGCAATCTGCCCCATCCCCTCATTAACTCTTGAGGAGGTCTTCCCACCTACCAGCTTGACTGTAATTCATTTCGGGTCAAAGGGTTGTTCTAATCTTGAGCAATTAAAACCAGCATAGTACTGGCTCGTTGGAAGTTAATGCAATCGCTTCGGACCCCTTCCATCACCTTTTCAATAGCATTCGTGGTCTCTTTTAGCACATCCCCTTCCCAACAGTCATGCAACACATATTCATAACCAATTTACATCCATCGACCTTTTATACAAAGGTCCATCAAATCAAACATTCACACCTTTGAGTTTGCCATAGTTCCCTGGCCAATATAGTTATATTTACAGACTAGGGGAAACATGGTGTTACAATAATAGTGTAACTGAGAGTGCGACCATATCTTTTGTAGACAGTCCTTTTGCTTGAAATTGAAATAGACATATAAATTGAAATAGAAATAAAATTGAAAATGACATTGAATAGAAATTGAAATTGGCATGTACACTAAAATCAATGCATTAGAAATTGACATCTACACTGAAATCAATGCGTTAGAAATTGACATGTATACTAAAATCAACACATCATACATGTGTTGAAATCAATGCGTTAGAAATTGAAATAGAAATAAAAATTGACATTGAATAGAAATGTAAATTGAAATTGAAATTGACATGTACACTGAAATCAATGCGTTAGAAATTGAAATAGAAATAAAAATTGACATTGAATAGAAATATAAATTGAAATTGAAATTGACATGTACACTGAAATCAATGCGTTAGAAATTGACATGTACACTGAAATCGAAAAGTATGTATATGTATACTGAATAGAAAAAGAAATTGGCATGTACACTGAAATCGACAATTATGTATATGTATACTGAATAGAAAAAGAAATTGACATGTACACTAAAATCAACAATTATGTATATATATACTGAATAGAAATAGAAATTGACATGCACACTTAAATCAATGCATTGAATAGAAATAGAAATTGACATGTACACTTAAATCAATGCATTAGAAATTGACGTGTACATTGAAATCAATCCATCTATAAATTGAAAAGTACA
>ML798229.1:14029-27355 GCA_009831015.1 Picea engelmannii | reverse complement strand
AATATTATTGATATATTATTTATAGGATCAATCCCCATTGTGGATTGATCATGTTGGTTATTGTAATAGGACCAAATCCCCTTTTGCGGATTGGTCAACAGACAATTATAATAGGCAGAATAAGAAGTCGGCCCCAACAGTTACTAAGAAGACCCAGAAATATAATAAAGGTGGGTTTACCCACCCAGTTGGAGAAGTCGGCCCTACCAGTGAAGAGACACTTCACACGTGCTAGACTTGTATAAATAAAGGAGGCTAGCGCCTCATTTGAACATAACTCACTTGCTCATTTTGAGAGACAAGTTTTGATCTATTACCGGCAAAGGAGAGAGAGAGTGGCGCATATCTTGGAGAGGAATTTTTGTTTCAGTATAGAGATCTCTTGGCATTGTATTGGCTATCTATATTAAGGAATTTTTGCTGGGTTTTCTTCCCCTAGAGGGTTTCCCAGGATAAATGTTGTGTCTCTTGTGATTGTGTATTTCTCAGTGATCTTGGATTATGCTATTGTTATTTAATGAAATGCAAACATCTATAATAATGGCTTAAACATTAACACCTATGAGGCTCCAACAACCTCTACAGTTTGAGTGCCTTATCCATTGGGAATAAACTAGGCTCTTTCCTGCAATCTGAAAAATAAGACATGTGATCAATTCCTCAACCAAACACACTACAAACTGAAATCGGTACTGTAAACTCACTGCAATCAAATCCACTATGAAATATGCATAAGCTGAAAACATTGTTGCTGAAAATCAAATGCTCATGGAGTGAGATTATTTATATATGTTCCTACACTAATCCACTGAAAACAAAAACAAATTCGGACCAAAATTATCAAGTATCAAGCTTATTCATGCTACACCTAATCAGTTGAACTACTGTTTGATCAAGTATAACTAGTTTTCCAATGAAGCCATGCAAGGAACTGATTAACTAGTGAAACTCTTGATCTAGATCAGAAAAAAGAATAAATCCATGGCATAGAAAAGTGCATTTCAAAAAGACAGCAGAACCAACATCCACTAAACAAGAATGGTTTGATATCTGCATTTCTCAAAGACTTGAGATAATCAGCCATAGGGTCTTGAAAGTCATAAAGAAATACATTTTCTTGTTGTTATGCCCAGAGATTGGATTATTGCCAATTTCATTTTTCTGCAAAATGAAAGTTGTTGCAGGCTGGTTCATTGATTGCAAGTGCAATTTGACTAAAATAAAATTGATCCACGTGATTTGTATCTAGAGAAAACACATCTTCAGATTCGTAATAATCATAAACAATTATAGAAGGTGAACTTTCATAAACCTGTTTATTTGCTTCTACTCCATATCCATGAAAAAGCATATAATTTTGAAGAGTATCAACCTCTTGATATTCATGAAAAGTATCTTCTACTGCAACATATTCTTCAATAAAAGTATACTCTTGATGACTGTCAGATTCTTTACACAAAAAATCAAACTCGTGACAACATTCTGGATAAAGGAAGTCATCTAAAAATTTCTCTTTACAAAATGAATGAAAGGCAGTATGAAAACCTTTCAGAGAATTAACACTGGCAACCGAAAAAGATCTACACTAGTCATGGGCTTTTCCCTCCAAGGATTATCTAAACAAATTGATCATGACATTTTCATGTATAACTTTCAATTTAAGCATGCACTCATGAAAATCTAATAAGAATTCAGCTGGCACTTCCCAATATTCTCCTCTAAACCTAGGAAGAGGACCTTCCCATTCACTTCTATCAGGCACAAGGTTTGGAAAACGAGATATATTTGAAAAATCACAAAATGCATACCTATCAGCAAGTATCTTTTCCATTTCAAACCAGTGAAGTTGCCAATAGATTCATCTTTGATGAAGCTAGAGTCATCGGGTAGAATATTGCAGTCAAACTAGTGTCATGCTCATGTCTACCATCAAGAGATGGACCTATTCTATGTCATTCTCCCAGGGAAGATTACTTTGTTCTTCGCTCCCTGACAATGACACCAAAAATCTTAGCAATGAGAGTCACCCTCATACTATTAGAGGATAATCCTAGTACCCATTTGATTTAAATGATTAAAACAGGTTATACTTGGTGGATCAGCAAGAGAATATTAAAATGGAGGGAAACAGATTGCTTGCAAATGCATTCTATTGGGCATGGAGTCATAACATTTTGCAGATCAAAGGTAATTAAGCTACCTACCAGAAAAAAGGATTATGCAAGGATGGGTAGAAGAATAGAAGGTAAACAAAAAGAATAATATCCACTTAACAAAGATCTTTTTTGAAAGATAGATAAAAGAGTGCTTGAACAATAATCAATGATTAATAGGAAATTACCACAAATCCTTTGCATCTCATGAATCCATTGACCAAAGGAAGCTTTTGATCTTCAAATTCTATAAATATTACTCAATAAAGATGATAAGAAAGAATGGAAACACGAGAAAAATAGTTTGGTATCACAACTTTCATGAATCTCTAATGGTAGAAATGCCTACATCACATTCCCTCAAGCTTACAAATACACAGATAATCTGCCCCTACAGCTCTCTCAAGCTCTATCTAGTCATGAAATCAACCCTTTCCTTATCAAAATCCCCTCCATATATAGTGAATTCTCTATCTCTACTATAATCAGGTCGAAATCAAGGAGCTACATAGGATCCTCCTCCATTTAGGAGTCTGTTACAAAAGATTCCAACAAAAACATAACAAATTCCTATTTTTTTGGATCTTGTCTATTGTGATAAATGCCTTTTGAAACAGGTCATGCTACTTGATATGGTCATAGAACACATGTCCCTCATGTCCAACTAACTCCTAGGAAACCATTCCAACCTTCCATGATAGCTAGCAGCTCTCCCATAGAACATCACGAGAATTAAGTAGATGGGATGATTCTCAGTGGAACAGACTCATGCTCTGGACTTGATCATTTTATACAGAAACCAACTATGCCATATAAGTATACACATGCATCCATTACTTCCAATCTAAAACACCAGGCAATAATTCCACACAGAAACCATTTATGGGTGTACAAACATGAGCATGTATCCATGATATTCAATTCAAAATACAAGGCATAAAACACTTATCAGAACCACAAGGCGTGATGTGAGTGATGATAGGGGTGCTCGTTTCCATCTAACCATAGGCTCAGTCACTCCCAATGGATTTATCATTGGCCACCCTCGAGCTTAGGCCACGATGCTTTGAGATTCAATCTCTTACTTCTAGCTCAACGTAAGTTAGGGACGAAGGTTACTCTCCTTCTCCCTATACAGAATAGACTAGGACGAAGGTTACTCTCCTTCTCCTGACTCAATCTCTCTTCTCTACGATCCTAACTCACTTTTCACTCTCAATCCTTCCTTGGACCCAAGAGTTTTCTACTCTCATCCCTGCATTCTTCGTTGGTCCTTTCTTCCCACACCACACTTCCTTTCTTGCCTTCCTCAACAAGATTTCATGTGGCTCGAATTCCCAGTCCGTGGTCAGGTCTGGAAGCCTTACAGATGGGCAGTCTGCCCCATCCCCTCATTAACTCTTGAGGAGGTCTTCCCACCTACCATCTCGATTGTAATTCATTTCGGGTCAGAGGGTTGTTCTAATCTTGAGCAATTAAAACCAGCATAGTACTGGCTCGTTGGAAGTTAACGCAATCGCTTCGGACCCCTTCCATCACCTTTTCAATAGCATTCGTGGTCTCTTTTAGCACATCCCCTTCCCAGCAGTCATGCAACACATATTTATAACCAATTTACATCCATCGACCTTTTATACAAAGGTCCATCAAATCAAACATTCACACCTTTGAGTTTGTCATAGTTCCCTAGCCAATATAGTTATATTTACAGACTAGGGGAAACAAGGTGTTACAATAATAGTGTAACTGAGAGTGCGACCATATCTTTTGTAGACAGTCCTTTTGCTTGAAATTGAAATTGAAATAGACATATAAATTGAAATAGAAATAAAATTGAAAATGACATTGAATAGAAATTGAAATTGGCATGTACACTAAAATCAATGCATTAGAAATTGACATCTACACTGAAATCAATGCGTTAGAAATTGACATGTATACTAAAATCAACACATCAGACATGTGTTGAAATCAATGTGTTAGAAATTGAAATAGAAATAAAAATTGACATTGAATAGAAATATAAATTGAAATTGAAATTGACATGTACACTGAAATCAATGCGTTAGAAATTGACATCTACACTGAAATCGAAAAGTATGTATATGTATACTGAATAGAAAAAGAAATTGACATGTACACTGAAATCGACAATTATGTATATGTATACTGAATAGAAAAAGAAATTGACATGTACACTAAAATCAACAATTATGTATATGTATACTGAATAGAAATAGAAATTGACATGCACACTTAAATCAATGCATTGAATAGAAATAGAAATTGACATGTACACTTAAATCAATGCATTAGAAATTGACGTGTACATTGAAATCAATCCATCTATAAATTGAAAAGTACACACAAATCAATGTGTTAGAATTTGAATAGAAATTGAAATAGAAATAGAAATTGACATTGAAATAGAAATTAAATTTGAATTTGAATAGAAATTGAAATTGACATGTACACTAAATTCATTGTGTTAGAGATTGGCATGTACATTGAGATCAACAATTATGTATATGTATACTAAATAGAAATATAAATTGACATGTGCATTGAAATCAATGCATTAGAAATTGAAATTGAAATTGACATGTACATTGAAATCATTGCGTTAGAAATTGACATGTACACTAAAATTAACTCATCTAGAAATTAACATGTACATTGAAATCAATGCATTAGAAATTGACGTGAACATTGAAATCAACACATCTAAAAATTTACTTGTACACTGAAATCAATGCATTGATTTCAATGTACATTTTTCATCATTCAACATTGTTGTTTTATTTCTATTCAACTTATTCTTCATGTAACTCTTGAAGTGTACTTCTAAATAATACTTTCTATATTCTCAACAAACTAAGGAAACTGAGTAAATTTAAAATGATAAGATTCATCTCAGACATATACATATACATGTACATAATTTTGATCACCTACAAATTGTGTTACTATACTAAAAATTGAAGAAGATAGATTAATATTGATCATTCTTGATAATACTCTCTATACTTTCAACCAACTGAGGAAAGTGAGTAAATTTCAAATGATCAGATTAATCTTAGACATATACATATACAAAATTTTGATCATCTACAAATTGTGTCAATATACTAAAAACTGAAGAAGATAGATTGACATTGATCATTCTCGATAATGCTATCTATACTTTCAAGCAACTGAGGAAAGCGAGTAAATTTCAAATAATCAAATTAATCTTAAACATATACATATACATAATGTTAATTGCTTACAAATTTTGTGTGACCACCATGACTGAAATCAGTCTAGATCCATCTTAACCATGGATGTATCAAGTGTCGATAGGGATCAGATATCTCGAGATACAAATCTTCCCTCAAATTTCGCACTCTACAAAAAATTTGCACCTCAAAAAATTTGATCCCTCTCAACATTTATAAATCCAAAATTAAAATATCTCTCTTTATTAACCCTATTTTTTAAAATCTTCACTAATGCCAACTTTTCCTAGAAAACATCTTCAATGCACTCACTCTATACAACTTGCCATTAAAAAAAACCATCATGACCATACACTTACTTATATAACTTGTCATGAGATATCATCTTGACCTATCAAGTCTTTATAACTTAAATTAATTACATCCACCAAACTTCTTATATTATACATATAAACATCCATATGTTTCCCTTAATATAAAAGGTTTGACTTTTAGAATCACATTAAAACACATAAATATTTATAACTTTATTTAATTAAATATATATAAATATTAAATCTTCTTATATTTCTTTTAATATGAAAAAATTGACTTTTATAATTTATATTAAATTTCATAGAATTTTTTGAATATGAAAAAATTGACTTTGTAAATCTATATGTTTTATAGTATGTTATAGCGATAGTTGACTAGAAAATGATGGTAGCATTGGCATGTGTTTACTTAAAAGTCGTAGCTCCTTGGTAGCATAACCCATGTGTTTATGTTTTTTTATAACTAACTAACATGCATCTTGCCTTTGAGTTTCACGATACAACTAATTCTTCACATACCACTAGGAGCCACGTCATGTTCTGCAATATATATATATATATATATATATATATATATAGTCAATTATTATTAACATTTTTTTTTAAAAACTATGCAAACAAATAAACATTAACGTTACCAAAATCGAATTTACAGAATGGTTTAGTTTTCAAATTCCAATATGAATTATAAATATTATTGTTTTAGCCAATTTACTAGTAAATAATTTTTCAAAATTATCAATATTTTATAACTATGTAAACAAATAGACATTAAATTTATCAAAATCATCAAATTTAATAAATTGTTTAGTTTTAAAATTCCAATCTAAATTACAAATATCACTTGAGACAATTTACTCCTAAATAATTTTTCAAAATTATCAACATGTTTTTTTTTAAATTATATAAACAAACAAACATTAAAGTTATCAAAACCAAATTTAAAAAATTGTTTAATTTCGAAATTCCAACTTGAATCACTATCTAAGTTCAGATATATCACTATGATGACTATGAGGTACATAAATCGTCCCTATAAAGTTTATAAGATATAATATAATAACATCATCTCGGGAATAAAGTTTATAAGATATAATATTGGAATCTTCATTAAATTGGAAAAGTTGTTACATCATTTAAAAAATAAAATAAAATATTATTCTTTAGCAGAAGATATTTATAAATGAGAAAAGTAATATTATCAAAATACTTGTCAAAAGGTAGACGTCATCATTATTAATTAAGAATACAAGGTCATCCACAAAGTAGGTAAGAGAACTCACCCAAACCTAAATTTTGGAATTTAAAATTTCATAATGCATTTATGGTTGGAAAATCTTCAACATAAAACGATGCAAGAGAGAATGATGATGAGGACTTATAGCGCTAGCCACCTCTACGATTAGGAGTCTACCAAAAAGAAACATAAAAGAGATTACCAGCACCATGTTTCAATGCGCTTTTAACATGAGTGCTTCACAATGAAAAATTCATTGAGACCAAACAAATCTCACATAAACAAGGAGCCAATAATGAAGATGGAGATACCAAATCCTCATAAATAAATAGTAAGGAAGGAAAGAGAGGAAGTGGTCTCCTTGATTGCCAACACACTGATTTGATAAATAAACATTAAGGAGGGGAAGAGAGGAAGTGGTCTCCTTCATTATACACATTGCATTGATTTGATAATGTCAAAGGGATAAAGGAAAGAAAATATATTAAAGTTTTATTGAGTGTTTCATCCACAAAATCATTCTTCAGTGACTTGATACTTAGGAAAAGGTGAATGATTAGATCTATAGAGCTCCCACCATATATAGAAGCCTCACTAATGACATTCGAAGTAGGAAGGTTTAGGGTTTGGAGCTAATGAGGCACAACAACACAAATGACCCTAGGAATGATGAGATCACTCAAGTGCAAAAAACTTAAAACCTTGATATCATTCACTACAAAGGAGCCAACATGAAAATCTACTTTGCCTTATCAAGAGGGGTGGAGGTATTGTCCATTGTTTATCCTTTGAATCTTGGAGTTGACGGGTGGCTTTGTTAAGCCACACTCTCCTGGATATGTGATGGTGACTGCTAATTGCCTACTGGGAAAGCTTTGTCGAAATTTCTAGGTTTCTTGGTGATTTATGCATTTACACCTCCTAGTTTGTTGATTTGAATCACTCTTTTCTCTAGTCCTAATGATGGATTGCATATCGCAGGTCCAAAATGTCGACAAAATGTTTCTAAACACAGTGAATCTGGAAATTTTTACTAATAAACTAGCACATTGTGAAATCCTAAAAGAACATATTAATTTGTCGAGATAGTTGACACTTCTGCTTAGGGATTCTATCTAGGGTTCGGTCAATGTAGTTGATGCTCTTACATAGTCCAACAGAGAAAATGATAGGATGTGGAAGATGAACGTAGGTTAGGAAGGAAGGATAATTCAAAGTTAGTTGAGAATGTTGCTTGGAGATTATATGTGTCAATGTTGTTCCTTACTTGACTTCTACCATGTTTAGAACACTTGTTTTGATTCACTTTTGATATTTTTCTTGTGTGGTGATCAATGATCAATGAATTATTGTAACTTTGTTAGTTAAGATTAATAAATGATGCATTTATTCGATTTACAATATTGCATGTTTGGTTGTAAACATACATGAACTATTCATTAAAAGCAATGATTGTTTATCACTATTACATGCACAAGTTATGTATATGCTAGCTACACCTACATACCCTACACATGTACACTAGTAAAATTACTTGAGGTATTAATTACTAAACTAGGTTATTAACTATTTAATTAATGGTTTAATGATTATGTAAATTATATTGCATACATAAATATCTAATAACATTAAATACGTTCACTCATTGACTTGAATATTGGTTGGTATGATGAATTAAATGAGTATGGTGGGTTTCCATAAATTTTGGGAAAATTTGTAAAAGTTGAATATTGGTAGGTATGATGAATTAAATGGGCATGGTGGGTTGCCATAAATTTTGGGGAAATTTGTAAAAGTTGGTATGGTAAATTAAATGGGTATGGTGGGTTGCCATAAATTTTGGGGAAATTTGTAAAACTTGCATTTATAAGATAGTATGAAAAGAAAGACGTTGTATTATATTTTATTGTTGTTTTATGTAATTCATTCAATATTTTTATTTTAATTAACTTTTTCCCAAAAATCTAGGAGGAGAGGTCGACCGCTATTAATGAGGGTAGTTGAGGAGACCTGGGGAGGATGTATGAAAACTTGATGAATAAAGAGGAGGAACTTGTGTTGGAGGAGGAGGAGAAAGGAGGTTGAGATGTTGGATCTTGTTGAGAGATTGGATCTTTTTTGGAAGAAATATTTTCTTGTGACAATCTTCTTAGAGCATATTGTGCATTTTTGTTCTTGGAGTCATAGGCACAGAGAGCCAAGAAACTCTTTCGGTCTTTTGGAGTTAGGAAATTGGCTAGGTTCCTAGTTGGTTGAGAGAAGAATTTTGTTCCACTTTGGGTAAATGGTAAAAGAAGGCTTTGCAAGCATCTTCCTACTACTTGCTAGACTACCCTGCAATTGATCAAATTCAACCGAGGAGGAGGCAATTTCTATAATATGCCTAAAGTATATATATTGCATTTCTTAGGAATTTTTTCCTTCTTAATGTCTGGTTTAGTCTTGTCGTGTTTTAGTTGAGTCATCATGTTGATATCTATTTTTATTTATTTATTGGTGTGACAACATCCTTCGATTGACCTATGACTTTATTAGTGGAGATCAATGGTATGTAAACTTCAACTAAATCTGTGGATGTTGCTTTATCATAGAATTGTTTGGTGAACTCGACTTTTGGAAACCCTTCCACTAATAAGACTTCATTAGTAATCTGATTTTTAGTTTTGATCCTTCTATTGAAATTGCTTTATCTTCAATTTCAACTTTTGGAGGTTCTTCCATTGATACAACTTCATTGATAACAACATTAGGTTTTTCCATGCCGATCAAGTGAGTTCTAGTGTCGTTATCCATGGTTTGGGTTTCTTGTTAGGCATTCCTCTTATTCTTCAATTTCTTCATATCTACAAGTGGATTTTTATTATGATTTCTCAAACGAGAAATTTCTTCATCTTTGGACAATAGTTTTTTATTGATATTTCAAACTCTTTTTTATGAGTGTTTTTTATATTACTAATTTGTTGTTGCGACTCTTTAATTTGTTGTTAAAATTTACAAATATTTGTATCTTGCTTCTCCAATTCCGTTCGATTTTGCATAGTTTATTCATCTTTACTAATAAGAATTTTATTCTTTTTTTTTAACTTTTCCATTAATTCTGTGTTTTTTTTTTTCATTTTGATTTGAATTCGATGATAGAGAAAGGTGCTTTGAATTTATGTTTTGCAACATTATTTTATTGGTAAGGTGCTCAAATTCTATGTATTTTTTTTATCAACATTCATGGTAAAAGTACCAATAGATTTCAGTCAAGAGTTCCCTAGTACTACATCAACTTCCTTGGTTTGAAACATAAAAAAATTGTGCTTTTGGGGAGTACTTATCGATGTTTAATTCTAAATTATTAATCTCATCATCGTACTCTTGTGTAAAATCTCTTTAACTTCCTCTTATGCAAGTTGTAATTTATTTA
The DNA here is from genome assembly GCA_009831015.1 of Picea engelmannii. Lineage (NCBI taxonomy): Eukaryota > Viridiplantae > Streptophyta > Pinopsida > Pinales > Pinaceae > Picea > Picea engelmannii. Next base: position 17,021 of record ML798229.1, on the reverse strand, counting down.
TCAATTTAATATCAATATGGTTCCAATGTTTAGTGAGGTTGATGGCAATGCCCACAATCTCATTCTGGATCCTCCCTAACATATGTGTGAAAATCATGATTGGTTCCAAAACATACCCAGAAGTGAATTAAACCTTATTTTCCATTTCAACGTGATGAACTTACCTATGTAAGGGAGTACCATGGGCCAATGGTTTACCAAAACCACAAGCCCATAAACCACCAAAGGTGAAATCAAAATTTACTCTTCCTTCTTCTCTGGAACTTTTTCTTTTAAATTAAATTTCTTTACCTTGTAAATGGCAATTAACTTAACTAATGTCAACTATGGAATCTTTCCTTTTTTAACTTTTAAATTAATTTTTCTTACCTTGTAAATGTCAATTAATTTAACTTATTTCCAACTATAGATTCATGTTTGACTTATACTTCTTCACGTGGACTTTAAGAAAACCTTTTTTTTTCCTCTTCTTGTTTTTCTTTATTACGATAAAAGAATGGGCCACCAACTTGGAGATTATTTGCATAATTTTTTTTCTTCTGTTTATCATCTCTTTTTTTTTAATGCCACTAAAAAAATCAACTTGATCACAGATCAACGAAACAACTGAAAAACTTGACCACAAGCCAATGGAAAGACCTCTATGATAACAAATGAAGTGAACCACCAGATCCACTTCAATTTCCTTAGTATTTTGTATGTTTATGTTTAAATGTTTAAATATTTTTTTTAGTTTGTTAGCGTGTCTGTGACCTGTGAGAATAGCATGTGGCTGAGAAATCATGACACGGGATCCTTGGTTGAGAAGAATAGGGAAGATAGCCCATTGCTGATGTTCTATACTAAGGGCAAATATTATTTCATATCTCACAGACGTGAGTGAAAGATTGGCCCAGATGATTCAGTTTATATCATAACATTGTTTTTATGCAGGTTGTTATTAGATGTTTGTTATGAAGACTATATGACAGCAGATGTATACTATTGTGGTGGATTTGTTCCATTGTTTGTGACTATGTGTCACGGTTTGAGTAGTTGCGTACTACCTTGAATAGACACAGGTGTGTTCTATCAATTAATATTGTACCAATTGTCATAGGAGATTATCCAGTTGGATAATAATGACGATGCTCGTGTTTCTACCAATTGAATGGTCTGTTGTGCTCAAGACCATACCTCCATAGCTAGGAGGGAGTGTTAATATTATGGTAGCTTCGGGAGGTATGAACCTTTATCGTGACCTATGACGAGATTAGAATACTTTGGAAGGAAGCAAAGAAGTGAAAGAAACCCTAGACAAGTTGTCAGCTGTAGAAATATATTTAATATGAATTTATTAATACCCAGAAGGAGAAGTCGGCCCCAGTTAAACTGCCCAGACTACTATAAATACAGGGCACCATTTTTCATTATTTGCATCTCAGTAGTTGCAGAGAGAACTGGATCTGCGCAGGTGCAGTTGCAGCTTGTGCGCAAGTTTCTGGGAAGGTGTGCACTAGCCTCTGGGTGGGATTATCTTATCAGCTTGGGTTCTATTATTGCTTGGTGCATTAGCGTCTCTTGGCTATTGGATTGCTACCAAGATTCTCTTCTCTGTCAAGGTCAAGGTGCTCAGAGGGTGGCTTCGGCTTGTGGTTGGGTGACGAGGGTATCGTCAATGGTAAAACGAGCACAATCTTCTATATTCTAACAAGGCCCATAAACCACCAAAGGTGAAATCAAAATTTACTTTTCCTTCTTCTTTGGAACTTTTTCTTTTAAATTAACTTTCTTTACCTTGTAAATGACAATTAACTTAACTAATGTCAACTATGGAATCTTTCCTTGAAACTTCTTGGTGTGCACTTTTAAATTAGTTTTTCTTACCTTGTAAATGTCAATTAACTTAACTTATTTCCAACTATAGATTCATGTTTGATTTATACTTCTTCACGTGGACTTTAAGAAAACCTTTTTTTTTCCTCTTCTTGTTTTTCTTTATTACGAGAAAAGAATGGGCCACCAGCTTGGAGATTATTTGCATAAATTTTTTTCTTCTTTTTATCATCTCTTTTTTTTTAATGCCACCAAAAAAATCAACTTGATCACAGATCAATGAAACAACTGAAAAACTTGACCACAAGCCAATGGAAAGACCTCTATGATACCAAATGAAGTGAACCACTAGATCCACTTCAATTTCCTTAGTATTTTGTATGTTTATGTTTAAATGTTTAAATATTTTTTTTAGTTTGTTAGCATGTCTGTGACCTGCGGGACTAGCATGTGGCTGAGAAATCATGACACAGGGGCATCTAAGCCATCAAAATCACACAGGGATCACACCCAACTTGGGCCACACCAATCCTTAACATGGATGGATTTTTTGGCGTCTCCTACCGATAGTGGCAAGTTTCAAACCTAGGTCGCCATGCAAAATGAGGCCCATTGAGATTGATCGCTCTATCGAGACTTAACATTTAATTGTTTAAATCTTAAAGTGAATTTATGATGCTACTAATTTTTCACTTAAACTCATCCTAAAAAAGATTATTAAATTCATAAGAATTATCATTTGGCAAATGTAAAAGAATATTGTTATGTTGTATGTTATTTCATTTAAAGATTAGCAAAATTATGTTTAAAAAATAGCTCTTAAAATATATGTTTTAAAATGAGTGAATAATATTACATAGCATCCCATGGAGAGGTGCAACAAATCTAGCCACCTCCATGATTGGGAAGTCTACCAAAAAGGAACCCACAAGAGATTACCTAGCACCATGTTTCAATGCACTCCTAGCATGAATGCTCGACAATTAAAAATTCAGTGACACGAAATGAATCTTAAATTTATTTTTTGGAGCTAAGCCTATGATGCCAATTAATAAAATGCCAAATCCAATAGAGAAGCCAATAATGAAGATGGAGTTACCAAATCCTCATAAATAAACCATCCAAAGGGGAAGAGAGGAAGTGGTCTTCCTTGATTGCAACATGAATTGATCTGATA
>ML798229.1:672-12817 GCA_009831015.1 Picea engelmannii | reverse complement strand
CCCATGTACAGATGTTTTTGAATTAATAGAAGAGAGTCTTTGATTCAATTTCATGGTTGGTGTTGTTTCTCTATGTATGATGTTTATGTGTTCATGAATGTTTGTTTTCTGGTCATGCATTTGCTTTGAATATGTTGTGCATAGGATTTCATGGGTTTTTAATTGAGGTTTGAGAGAGAAGAGAATAAGTTTCAATTGTTTCTCTTTCTGAGCTAGGAGATTCCTGCATAGAGTGCAGTTGAATTCATCCGCATAGAGTGCGTTGATGAGGCTCGACAGTTAAACCCTTATTCTTATTCACCCAGAAGTTGGTTTGGGCTGGTAGAGTCGTGCAGGAGAAGTGCAGGCTGAACTTGAAGTCTCAGTGGCTAGTCTAAGCAAAAGAAGGTAGAGACTGCTATTGCCGGAGGTGCACAGAGTCTGGAAGACTCAACACTTTGAGAGTTGTTGAAGGTCGAGCACAAGAAGTGTGTGCAACGTCTCTGAAGGAGTTAGAGTTGACAAGCTCAGGAGGGATAGTTCCTTCGTGATACTGTGGAGACGAACCCAGGAGAAGGTTCGAACAGGAAAGAACCTTAGAGCAGAAGAATTCCTCAAGGAGGAGAAATCATCGGCCAGGATTCGTAGGGAAGTTTTGCAAAAACCCGTCGACCCTGAGATCTTGGAGAAGTTGCGCGGGGTTTAGCCCTTAGGCACAGGGAGGAATAAGGCCATCGGGATTCGACTTATTGGGGTTTGCGGAGGCAGGAATTTCACACTTGTTGAAATTGTGATTAGCAATTTCCCGACGTAATAGGGGCCGTCAATCGCTACGGGGACACGTGGCACGAGATCCCGGGAAGTTGGGGTTCGACATTCAAGAAATTCTAGTACAAGGGACTGCGACCTTTGAAATCGCGATCACGCGATTCCCGATAGAACGGAGAGAGGAGGCGACGTGGAAAGAAGAGAGCGCACGTGCACATCGTAGTTCGGGGTTCGGGGATTCGTAGTGCAAGTGAATCGCAGCATCGCATGTGTCGATTTCTCGATAGGGAAATCGCCGATAAGAACGGAGAGCGTTGACATTCTGACCCATCGGGTTTCGGGGTTTTGGGTGACACGAGAACCGTGCCCACAAGTTTTGTGATAACGCAAAACCCGATTTTCCGAGAAGGCTAACCGGAGATCAATATAGCATCCTGTGGGTAACAAAAGGTCCCGATACGGGATTTGAAGGGCATTGTAGCTCTTCAGGCCCGGGAGATAGAAGGTCCTGGTGAGCGTGGATGTGCCCAGGGTGGCACGTTTGCGTCAAGTGGTATCAGAGCGAGAAAATCTCTCTATTTTCTGTAGCAGAAGAGAAGAGAAAATTTCACCATGCCGCCGAGAAGAGGTAGACAATCACCCAATCCAGAGGAGGAAAGGGAATTGTCCAGAGAAAGAAGTAGCCAAGGACAGAATGTAGAGATGGAGAGGGAATTACGAAATCTTCATGCCAGAATGGAAGATATGGAAGCAGCGCAGAGACGCACAGCCAATACTGGAGATCTAAGTGACTCCGAAGGCGAAGCTGAAGTTGTACCACAAGGAGAGGTCACAGCAGAGGAGGCATCAACTAAGCGGTTGATTAAATCTATCGCCAGGATGAGTTCCAAGACCAAAATGGACATTCCAGCTTATGAAGGAAGCCTGGATGCAGAAGAGTTGTTGGACTGGATCAGAGCTCTTGACACCTACTTCGATTATGAGGATATCGAAGAGGATAAAAAGGTTAGGCACGATGTTACCAAGTTGAAGGGACATGCAACATTGTGGTGGGACGAGCTACAGGCAGATAGGCGTTCCAAAGGAAAGCAAAAAATTAAAAGCTGGGATCGAATGATTGCTAAGATGAAAGAAAAGTTCATCCCAAGGGATTATCAAATCACATTGTTCAGGAGGATGCAGAACCTGAGACAAAAGTTGATGACGGTGAAGGAATACACCGAAGAATTTTACAAACTCAATATCAGAGCAGGTCATCGGGAGAGCGATGATGAGAAAGTAGCCAGATACTTGAATGGTTTGAGATACGACATTCAGGATGAATTAAGCATGGAAACTATCAGAACTGTTGAAGATGCTTACCAGATGGCTCTGAAAGCCGAAGAGAAGCTGAACCGTAAGCAAGGACAGCGAGGGCGAGGCAGAAGTCAGCCCAGAGGCAAGGCAGTTGCCCAAGAGAAATATCAGAAACCCAAGGAGGAATGGAAGAAACCTCAGGGTAAGATTGAGAGAGGTGGAACCTCACAGTGAGGACAGCAATATACTGAAACAAGGAGACAGCATACAGAACAGGGTGGCGGTTATGTTGATGCAAACACTTTTCCTCGTACCAGAGGTAGGGGAAGAGGCAGAGGAGGAGTCATCACATGTTTTACATGTGGGAAGGATGGACATAAAGCTGTTGATTGTCCAGACAGGAAAACAGACAAAGGAGAAGCTCACATCGCTGAGGCGCAGAGGCGTGATGTTGAGAATGAATACACCGGAAGTGGGAGGTCACTGACGGTTCACAAAGTTCTCTTAACACCCGAGAAAGAGGTGGAGGACACAGCTCAAAGGACCAGACTTTTCCGAACTACATGCAAAACCAAGGGTTGGAAATGCAAGGTCATTGTGGACAACGGAAGCACCGACAATCTTGTTTCAACCGAGATGGTGGAGAAATTAGAGCTGGAGACAAATGATCACCCGAGTCCATACAAGGTCTCATGGCTACAGAAGGGACATCAGGTGAGTGTCACTAAACAATGTTTAGTTGATTTCAAGATGGGTGAATATAAGGATAAGGTCCTATGTGATGTCATTGCCATGGATGTCTGTCATGTATTACTGGGTAGACCATGGCAATATGATAGGAATGTGGTTCATGACGGAAGAATGAACACATACACTTTGGAGAAGGATGGGATGACACACAAATTGCTTCCGAAAAAGGATGAGGAGATGAAACCGGAAGTAAACAACACAATATTTCTCATGAGTGGGAAAGAACTTCTCACAGAGATGGAGAAGAAGGAAGATCCACTATTCTTTATGGTCAGGAAACCGAGAATTGTCCTAACTAGCACAAGAGTGGATGACTTGCCAGAAGAGATTCAGGAACTGCTGGGAGAGTTCGTTGATATCATAGTGGACAAACTACCTCGTTCATTGCCACCGATGATGAGTGTGAGTCATCACATTGATCTCATACCCGGATCAAGTTTGCCGAATAAGGTTGCGTACAGGTTGATGCCACAGGAGAATGAGGAGGTCAAAAGACAGGTACAAGAGCTGCTAGATAAAGGACTGGTCAGGGAAAGTCTTAGTCCGTGTGTCGTTCCAACGGTACTAAGTCCAAAGAAGGATGGAGGCTGGAGAATGTGCACTGATTCAAGAGAGATCAACAAAATTACCATCAGGTACAGGTTTCCACTGCCGAGAATGGATGATCTGATGGATTGCCTGAGTGGGGCAAATTACTTTTCAAAAATTGATTTGAAGAGCGGATATCATCAGATTCGCATGAGAGAAGGTGATGAATGGAAAACAACATTCAAGACAAACGAAGGTTTGTATGAATGGTTGGTCATGCAGTTTGGCATGACAAACGCGTCGAGCACATTCATGAGGCTGATGAATGAAGTCCTAAAGGAATTCATCGGGAAGTTTGTAGTCGTATATCTGGATGATATCCTGATTTTCAGTAAGACAAAGGTTGAACATCTGAAACATTTGGCCATTGTGATGAGGAAACTAGAGCAAGAGAAGTTGTTGATTAATATGAAGAAGTCCTCATTTATGAAGACAGAGCTCATTTATTTGGGTTTCGTCATATCAGCTAATGAGTTGAAAATGGATCCAAGTAAGGTGGAAGTGATCAAGAATTGGCCATCACCAAGAAATATCTTCGAGGTGAGGAGTTTTCATGGATTAGCTAGTTTCTACAGAAAATTCATCAGGAATTTCAGTGGAATTAGCGCAGCGATGATGGACACGGTGAAGAAAAGACACAAGTCTTTTCATTAGACAGCAGAGGCTGAGAAGAGCTTCAATCTATTGAAGCAAAAGATCATAGAGCAACTAGTGTTGGTGTTGCCAGATTTTCAGAAGACATTCCAGGTGAAGTGTGATGCCAGCGGATATGCTATAGGAGAGGTCTTGAGTCAGGAGGACAAGCCAGTTGCATATTTCAGCGAGAAGCTGGATGACGCGAAGCTGAAATACTCCACATATGATAAAGAGTTTTATGCCATCATACAGGCATTAAAGAAGTGGAGGCATTACTTGATCCCGAAAGAATTTGTATTGTACAACAATAATCATGCATTGCAGTTTGTGAGTCAACAGGAGAAGTTGAACCAGAAGCATGCAAAATGGGTAGAGTACATGCAGAATTTCACGTTCGTGATCAAACACATTTCAGGAACTGCTAACAAAGTGGTTGATGCTTTGAGCAGAAAATGTTTGTTGCTGCAAGAGTTCCGAGTCAAGACATTGGGTTTTGGGAATCTGAAGGACATGTAGACCGGAGATGCATACTTCGGGGAAGCATATGAAGCAGCTGAGAATCCCTTTCTTAGAGATTGGAGCCCATGGATAGACTACATGATCCAGGAGGGATTGTTATTCAGAGGCAATCAACTGTGTATTCCAGATTGCTCCATGAGGGAGAATCTGCTAAAGGAAAAACACAGCGGGGGCTTAGCAGGTCACTTTGGTCATGATAAAACATTCGCAAAGCTGAGCGAATCATATTTTTGGCCGGGCATGCGAGCAAATGTCAAGAGGTTTGTTGACAGGTGTCGAATTTGTCAACATTCGAAGGGCCGGAAGCAGAATGCCGGTTTTTATCAGCCATTACCCATACCTGAGAGGCCATGGGAGGCAATCAGCATGGACTTTGTATTGGGATTGCCGAGGACACAGAGAGGGGTTGATTCCATCTTTGTGGTGGTGGACAAGTTTTCTAAGATGGCACATTTTATTCCATGCCAGAAGACCAGTGATGCGACCCACATCGCAAACTTGTTTTTCAAAGAGGTTGTTAGACTTCATGGATTGTCGAGAAGCATAGTCTCAGACAGGGATACCAAATTCATAGGTCATTTTTGGAGGACGCTATGGAAGAAGCTAGGGACTAATTTGGCTTTTATTTCAGCTTACCATCCACAGACAGATGGAAAAACCGAGGTGGTCAACAGAAGTCTGGGGGATCTATTGAGAAGCTTGGTGACGGAGCACCATGGTAGCTGGGACAACATATTACCACAGGTAGAGTTTTCTTACAACGATTCTGTGAATCGGAGTACAGGAAAAAGTCCATTCCAGATTGTGTATGGTACACAGCCAAGGGGAGTTTTTGAACTCAGGGAGTCAGAATAGGCTGCAACTAGCAGTGCTAGCGCAGAGGAGTTCGCTGAGGCGATGAGAGAACTTCACAGCAAGGTGAAGCAGCGATTGCAAGACTCAAATCAAGAGTACAAATGCAGAGCAGATCAGCATAGGAGACAACTTCAATTCGAGGTTGGCGATCTAGTTCTGGCACATCTGAGGAGAGAAAGGTTCCCAAGGGGAACATACAACAAACTGAAAATGAAGAAAATTGGGCCATGCAGAGTCCTGAAGAAGTTGGGAGAAAATGCTTATGAGATTGAATTGCCAGATGACATCGGAATATCTCCGGCATTCAATGTCTCAGACTTATATCCATATAAAGCTGAGGAACCAGGGACTGGAAATGATGAGCAACCAGAGATCCAGTGGCAGAAGCAGATGCCGATTGCAGAGAAGCCACAGATGGAATATATACTTGACAAAAGAGTGAGCAAAAAGACCAGACGGAAGCAATACTTCGAGTATCTGGTGAAATGGAAGAACCACCCAGTGGAAGATGCCAGATGGGAGACAGAAGCAGTTATCCAAAAACATGGACAGACTGTGCAGGAGCTCATGGACAGAAGCCCATGAAAGTTTTCAAGCCGAGGAGTATGATGCAGGAGCATCGCCAACTCAGCAAGCGTGGAGCCAGCGCATGTGTTTTTAAACACATGACATATAAGCTTGATAACTCTTTTTGAATTCTCATTTAAGATGAAGCGCCATATCCTTCAATGAAATATTTATGAAGGAACACCTGTTGTATTGTAGCAGACCTCGAGCCTTACGCTCTTGTCTGAATTAGATAGGAGGCATTTATTAGATTTAATGCAGGTAGATAGATGTTTAAATCTAGATTAGACAGTTTTAGAGTCTGAGAGGGAAAATGGATATAGACACCCTCACTTGTACATTGTAACATAATTCAGATTCAAGCATTTAGGAGCAAGGAGAGAGAGCAAGCGGAGAATTTGTGAAGAACACCCATGTACAGATGTTTTTGAATTAATAGAAGAGAGTCTTTGATTCAATTTCATGGTTGGTGTTGTTTCTCTATGTATGATGTTTATGTGTTCATGAATGTTTGTTTTCTGGTCATGCATTTGCTTTGAATATGCTGTGCATATGATTTCATGGGTTTTTAACTGAGGTCTAAGAGAGAAGAGAATAAGTTTCAATTGTTTCTCTGTCTGAGCCAGGATATTCCTGCATAGAGTGCAGTTGAATTCATCCGCATAGAGTGCGTTGATGAGGCTCGACAGTTAAACCCTTATTCTCCTTCACCCAGAAGTTGGTTTGGGCTGGTAGAGTCATGCAGGAGAAGTGCAGGTTGAACTTGAAGTCTCAGTGGCTAGTCTGAGCAAAAGAAGGCAGAGACTGTTGTTTCCGGAGGTGCACAGAGTCTGGAAGACTCAACACTTTGAGAGTTGTTGAAGGTCGAGCATGAGAAGTGTGTGCAAAGTCTCTGAAGGAGTTAGAGTTAACAAGCTCAGGAGGGATAGTTCCTTCGTGATACTGTGGAGACGAACCCAGGAGAAGGTTCAAACAGGAAAGAACCTTAGAGCGGAAGAATTCCTCAAGGAGGAGAAATCATCGACCAAGATTCGCAGGGAAGTTTCGTGAAAACCCGCAGACCCTGAGATCTTGGAGAAGTTGCACGGGGTTTAGCCCTTAGGCATAGGGAGGAACAAGGCCATCAGGATTCGGCTTATCGAGGTTTGCAGAGGTAGGAATTTCACACTTGTTGAAATCGCGATTATCAATTTTCCAACGTAATAGGGGTCGTCGATCGCTACGGGGACACGTGGCACGAGATCCCGGGAAGTTGGGGTTCGACATTCGGGAAATTCTAGTACAAGGGACTGCGACCTTTGAAATCGCAATCACGCGATTCCCGATAGAATGGAGAGAGGAGGCGACGTGGAAAGAAGAGAGCGCACGTGCACATCGGAGTTCGGGGTTCGGGGATTCGTAGTGCAAGTGAATCGCAGCATCGCGTGTGCCGATTTCCCGATAGGGAAATCGCCGATAAGAACAGAGAGCGTTGACATTCTGACCCATCGGGTTTCGGGATTTTGGGTGACACGAGAACCGTGCCCACAAGTTTCGTGATAACGTGAAACCCGATTTCCCGAGAAGGCTAACGGGAGATCAATAGAGCATCCTGTGGGTAACAAAAGGTCCCGATACGGGATTTGAAGGGCATTGTAGTTCTTCGGGCCCGGGAGATAGAAGGTCCTGGTGAGCGTGGACATGCCCAGGGTGGCGCGTTTGCGTCAATAGAGTACCTCCTGATTCTAGAAGTGTAGAGGAAAACTTGAAAGCCTAACCAAGATTTACAGAGAATCCATCTAAGCAACATTAGAGTTAAAATTTTCATTCCATGAGAGAAGATTAGTCTAGATTCCTTATACATCTAAGGTGCACCCTTGAAAATGGCCTCCTTGCATGTTGAACATTTGAATGCGAAAGAGTAGAAGTTTCGATTCACTTTTGATATTTTTTCTTGTGTGATGATCAACAATCAATGCATTGTAATTTTGTTAGTTAAGATTATTGAACAATGCATTTATTCGATTCACAATCTTGCATGTTTGTTTGTAAACAAATAGGAACTATGCATTAGAGATAGTGATTGTTTATCACTAGTACATGCACAAGCTATGTGTATGCTAGCTACACGAACATACCCTACACATGCACACTAGTACAATTATTTGACATATTAATTACTAAACTAAGTTATTAACTATTTAATTAACGGTTTAATGATTATGTCAATTATATTGCACACATAAATATCTAGTAGCATTAAATATGCTTGCTAATTGACTTGAATATTGATTGTTATGATGAATTAAATGGGTATGGTGGGTTGCCATAAATGTTTGGGAAAAATTGTAAAAGTTGAATATTGGTTGGTATGGTGAATTAAATGGGTATGGTGGGTTACCATAAATTTTGGGAAAATTTGTAAAAGTTAAAAGTTGCATTTATAAGCTAGTATGAAAAGAAATACTTTGCAATCTATTTTATTGTTGTTTTATATAATTCATTTAGTATTTTTATTTTAATTAGTCTTTTCCCAAAAATCTAGGAGGAAAGGTTGATGGCTATTAATGAGGGTGGTTGAGAAGACTTGGGGAGGGTGTATGGAAACTTGATAAATAAAGAGGATGAAATTGTGTTGGAGGAGGAGGAGGAGGAGGAATGATGTTGAAATGTTGGAGCTTGTTGAGAGATTGGGTAATTCTTGGAAGAAATATTTTCTTGTGACAATTTTCTTAGAGCATATTGTGAATTTTTTTTCTTGGAGTAACAAGCACGGAGGGCCAAGTTGAAACCAAAAAACATATTGTGCATTGTTGTTCTTGGAATCATAGTCATGGAGGGCCAAGAAACTCTTTCGGTTTCTTGGAGCTAGGAAGTTGGCTAGGCTCCTAATTGGTTTAGAGGACAATTTTGTGCCACTTTGGGAAAGTGGTAAAATAAGGCTTTGGAGGCATCTTCCTGCTACTCGTTGAACTATCCTACAATTGATCAAATTCAATCAAGGAATAGACAATTTCCTTAATATTTTGTATTTTTGTTTTTTCAATGTTTAAATCTTAAAGTGAAATTATGATACTATTGATTTCTTACTTAAACTCATCCTGAAAAAGATTAATTAAATTCATAATAATTATTATTTGGCAAATGTAAAAGAATATGGTTATGTTGTATGTTATTCCATTTAAAGATCAACAAAATTATGTTTGAAACATAGCTCTTAAATTACATGTTTTAAATGAGTGAATAAGATTACATAGTATCCCATGGAGAGGTGCTACAACTCTATCCACCTCCATGATTGGGAAGTCTATCAAAAACCGAACCCACAATAAATTACTTAGCACCATGTTTTAATGTGCTCCTAGCATGAGTGCTTGGCAATTGAAAATTCAGTTACACAAAATGAATCTTACATTTATTTTTTGGAGCTAAAATGACCTTTGATCAACCTTAAGAATCCTATGATGCCAAAGAATAAAATGTCAAATCCAAAAGAGAAGCCAATAACAAAGATGGAGCTACCAAATCCTCATAAATAAATTGTCCAAAGGGGAAGAGAGGAAGTGGTCTTCCTTGATTGCGACATGCACTGATTTGATAATTCCAAGGGATAGATCCCCCACCAGAAAAGAAAATATATCAGAGTGTCATTGGGATATTTCACCTAGCAAATCATTCGTCGGCTAGTTGATGCCTAGGAAAAGAAGAACGATTCGATCTATAGGCCCCCCACCATCTGTACAACCCTCACTAATGATATTTGAAGTAGAATATTTATGGTTTGAAGCCAATGACCCTAGAAACAATGAGATCACTAAAGTGAAAAAACTCTAAAACCTTGATATCATTCACTACAGAGAAGCCAACACAACAATCTATTTTCCATTTGACACCTCATCCTTTTGAGAACCACAAGGCCCCTTCCTCTTCTTGTTTGTGACATACTTTAACATGCAGTCATGAAGAATATGCCTAGTCTAATGATAAAAGCTACACTGAAAGGGGAGATTCTCTTAATATAAGATTTGTTGTGAACCCCCACACAAGAAATTTGATTTTGTCAAGAAGACCCGACCCCCACTGATGCCTATCAATAGTAATATCCTCAATATATTCTCGAATAAGGATTCAAGTGTGGTTGTAGTAGTAAATTGAAAAGACCCCAAAGATTCCCTAATAGTGGAGAGTACCTCCTTATTCTAGAAATGTAGAGGAAAACTTGAAAGCTGGCCGAGATTTATAGAGAATCCATCTAAGCAACATTAGAGTTAAAATTTGCATTCCATGAGCAAAGATGAGTCTGGATTCCTTATACATCCAAGGCACACCATTGAAAATGACATCCTTATATGTTGAACATTCGAACAAGAAAGAGTAGAAACCTCGATATAAAAGAGAGATTCAAAACTTACCTTTGACAAAACTAGATCACGAAGAACCAATCCAATCCTTTTCTTCAATCCAATCCAATCTCTTTTTTCTCTCATCTTATTTATTTTCACTTCTTAGCGCTCTTTTCTCATTCATAAGCTTCTTTTGCCCATGATGATGGGTGGAGTGTCCACTCAAAACATTGGACATTTCAAAACTTCCTACACAATTTAAATCCATAAAACTCAAGCAACAATGACTATTTAATGTACGTTTCATTGTTGAAGTATCCAATAAAAACCCTTTAATACATGTCCTTAACACTCTCTAGGTTTGACTCAATATAAAGAGATATAATTCTTTATGTAAACACTTGTAGACATTTGTTTTTAACTCAACAATAAACCTTCTAAATTACTAACGACTTCTGTTAAACACCCACACTTCTCTTAAATGAATCTAACACACCCTTTCCCTACTCTACTTCCTTGCCATCATCTCCATGTAACTTAGCAATAGATATTATACTTTCGTTTTATGTTTTTCCAATTTTTCCAATGAAGAAGTAAAGTATAATGACTACCTTTATAATATTTCAATATCATGAATTTTTTAAACAAACTTCCAACTTTTATTAATCGTTTTTCCTCAAAAATTATCGTTATGTGTATCCATGCATCATGTAACATAGCAATAGATATGATGCTTTAGATTTATGTTTTTCCAATGAAGAAGATAAATATAATGGCTACACTTTTGAATATTTCAATATCATGATTTTTTAAAACAAATTTCCAACTTTTACTAATTGTTTTTCCTCAAAAGGTGTATTATGTTTATCCATACATAGTTAAAAAAGAGCTTTTTAAGTGATTATAAAGATTTAGGTTTTGTTGAATAATTTAGTGTTCATATATATGATTATTGATATTTATCTTGCACCATATTAATTATTGGTGGTGTACCTTCTTCAAGGTATCTCTTGAATAATGAATAGTGTGATATCAAATTGACATAGAAGAGCTAACATCTCTTAAATTGTAAATAGTGTGTTACTCAATAAATAAGGAATAGTATTTAATATATAAAAAAATTAATAAAAAAAAAGAATTAGTATATTGATTGAATGGTGGATTGAGTGATATCCATGTCAATTAAATGATTGATAATGTAGTATCCACTAGTATAGTCACATAATTGTGGCTGATCAACGCCGAAAGGTTGATAAGATGAAAAGAATCCTTAAAAGAATATATTAAATTTTATTATTGATTAACAAATAAACGATTGAGTTTCATTTATCTGGTGTTAATATTTTAATTTCTGTTAATCACTTAGGTGACAATCACTGCGCTATCAAAGTAATTTTTAAATATGATTAGGTAAATGTAAAAAAGTAAACACATAAACAGATGTCTTTATAATAGCACAACAGCAAAATAGTTGCTGGTGAACGTCGAAAGGTTGAGAAGATGAAATGAATCTTTAAAATAATATATTAAATTTTATTATTTATTAACAAATAAATTGTTGGGCTTCATTTATCTGGTGTTAATATTTTAATTTTTGTTAATCACTTAAGTGGCAATCACTTAGCTATCAAAGTAATTTTTAAATATGATTAGGTAAATGTAAAAAAGTAAATACATAAACTGATATCTTTATAATTACGCCGAAAGGCGTATACCTATTGACAATGAGCACAATTAATCAGCTTTTAATTTAAAATTGTAATCTGATGGTTAACAATTGAAGATGCTGGCATATTCTTAGTCGTCCTCCCAAATCAATGAATGTGATTTACTCTTCATAACTTCCTTGTATTTCTGAATGCATC
>ML798228.1:369031-387200 GCA_009831015.1 Picea engelmannii | reverse complement strand
TTGATCAATATAACAGAGATCAACAAGTGGATGGTAGTTTCAAATCTAAAGTTGAAAGCTGTTAAATTTACAGAAAGGATGATAGAAAGTCGGTTGCCCGAATTACAGAAGAGATTTTTCTCATTTGAAGCAAATGAGATACCTGATGCTCCCAGGATCTTTGTGAAGTTTTTAGGGAAATGTGTTCAATGTATTGATGTTGATAAAGGAAGTTTGTTGACGCAAGCTTAAAACATTTTTTAAATGTTTTTATTATTAGAAATTTAAAATAAATTGTAAACGGTTGACATTATTTTTATGTAACCAAAATTTTAGGAAGTTGGTTAGTCACCAACGAGAAGCTTTGATGAAAAGGTATAAATATAATTTCGAAAGGCTGAGAAAAGGCTTCAGAAATTTTGGAGAGAGCTATTTTGTAATATCAGTTTTGAAATACATCATAATATAGATCACAAACGAGATTCTGGATCCTGCAACTTTGTAGCTATGTGTCTTCTCCCTATTTAGTATACTTTGTTGAATTTTTCCTTTAATGTTTTCTCTAACAAGTAATCAATTTGAAGTTATATACATCGTGGATTTATATTTCAGATTGGTTTGGATGTCAAATGATTTACAGTTTTTCCTCTGAAATCACTTTAGTAATTTTAAGACCTGTAAAACTTTTGTTCCTTAATATTTAACTCTTGTTAGATACCTTGTTTTTATTTCATCATTGTCTAATGAAATATGAGATTCTTTCTTGATTAAAGCCTTATATTTCTCTGTATTGTTTATTTTTTGTTTACAATTCTCGAAATTGTTACAAAACCAGGAAACGGCCTTGAATGTGTTTACATTACTGTTTTAGATTTTAAAATTGTTTTCCTTGATCTCATCTCCGGAAATCTGAAGTAACAAACTGATTAAAATCACATTTATAAACAAATAAAGTTTTATCATCCATGACTATCCCAAATAGTAGACAACCCAACGTTGAACCGGGCCTTCAGGATCAAACCAGTATTGTCTTAAATTTATTCAATACCATTTTACAAACAACAACTAACCGGGTTGAGTTAGAACGATCATGGGCTGCTATTGAGCGAGACATTAGCATTCAAGAACAACATAAAGCAAGACAGAGGCAATTGAGAAACTGAATCTGCTCTGATCTTTCTTTGATTCCTTATTCCCAAATCATTTCTTTAAAATTATTTATGGATGCCTTGACAATATGTTTTATAGCCTTAAAACATAAACTCAGGAATAACATCTTTTTGGTGCCGTTGTCGGGGAGCGAAGAAACAAATATTTTCCTTGGGAAGAATGACATTGACATTTTCTGTTTTTGATAGTGAACAAGGACAGAAAACCTTCTAAGGCTAATTATTTTTCACTTGGCGACTCCACAATAACTAAACTGGCTAGTAGCCGAAAGAACACCAGAAAAAAACCAGATAGCAAGCAGACATCACCAGTCTCCGATCCGGAAAAAAAATTAAAATCGCGAAAATCACTTAAACAAGTCTTTTTGTCCACATATACTATAGATCAACATGACTTTACGCAATCAAACTCATCGGAAACTCTTGAAAGATCACTTTCACTTCCCCCTTCGTTTGATACTTTCTCATTTCCCAAATTTTCTTCTCCAAATTTCTGAGGATCTTCTCCTCACACTGTCCAAACTTCAGTCCCAAATCTAACCATGGCTGCACAAGGAGGTGCTGGAGCTAGAGGTGGTGCCCCCGGAGGTGGTCAAGTACCGCTTCCCGGGATTTTCTCTAAATTGGTTGCTAGATATGCTCCCCTTGTTCTTCATGTTCCTCTTCATGATCTCCCTGAGAATTATATGAAAAGCCTTCCGAAATTTACAGGGGAGGGTGATTTGACTGCCCAAGAACATATAAACTTTTTTGATCAATTTGTTGACATACTCGGAATAGAACATGAAGATGTTTATTCTAGACTCCTGGTTCAAACTTTTGAGGGACAGGTGAAGACCTGGTTCCGATCCTTAGCAGCTGGATCTTTAAGATCCTATGAAGAACTTGAAAGTGCATTTATTAGACAATGGGGAGAGAGGAAACATCACCTCTACTACTTAACTGAATTCGGAGCCCTTAGAAAGAAAAACTCTGAATCAGTCCTAGAATTCACACAGAGATTCAATAAGTTGTACAATAAGATTCCAGTTGAGGTTAAACCTTCACAACTTGCAGCAAAAGTGACTTTTGCTGGTGCTTTTGACCTCGACTTTGCCTTATTATTGAGAGAAAGGAGATCAATAGATCTCACAAAAATGCAGGATGATGCACTTGAGATTGAATCAAATATGATGGCATCAGGGAAACTTAAAGCAAAGACTGAAACTGGAAACAAAGAAAATAAAAAATTCAAAGAGCAAGGTGGATCTTCAGGATCAGGAAAATCCTCGGGAGATAGAATAGAAGAGATGGCTAGGGTCATTCAAGAACTTTCAAACAAGATCTCGAAAATGGAACTAGAGAAATCTAAAAGTGATAATTTCCCCAGAAAAGATTTTTGAAGGAATCCTGAACCTCAGGGACCACAGAAAATAATTAAAAATGAAGATCAAAAAATTCAAACACCCTTTAAAAGTGAAAACTACATCGGAGAGGAAGATTTAGGAGATTTTGAAGAAATCGATGAAGATATTAGTAACCTTGGCGATGATAATAAATCCCCTTATTTATCAAGACAGGATTACGAAGCATATTTAAGTAAAGAAAGTACATCAGAAAAACATGTTAGCAATAATATGAATGATGATTTCACATATCAAAATATTACAGATGATATT
The DNA here is from genome assembly GCA_009831015.1 of Picea engelmannii. Taxonomy (NCBI): domain Eukaryota; kingdom Viridiplantae; phylum Streptophyta; class Pinopsida; order Pinales; family Pinaceae; genus Picea; species Picea engelmannii. Next base: position 384,394 of record ML798228.1, on the reverse strand, counting down.
ATTACTGAATTACAGGGAAAATATAATTTGAGACTAAGAAATAAAAATCTCCCAAATGTTCCGACAAAAAAGAGTTTGTCAAGAAACGAAACCGATGAGGTAACTCCAAAAGTTGCAGATAAACAGTCTGCAAAAAGAAACACATCTGGTACACAACCTGTACAGTCAGAACCAGTAGGAACACTCCCTGTGAAGACACAAGTTCTGATAAATGAAAACAAGGTCACATCTCAACGTAAAACTGAGAAGAAAAGTATGGAAGCCCCGAACATCGAAAATGACAAGGCTCTAGGAAACTTCAATTTGGAAAATGAAATAAATAAAATTAAAATTCCTATTCCCCTTGTTGAGTTAGCTAAAAATCCCGTATACAGAAAACAAATCACCAAAATGATTAATTTTTCCGAAGATGAAAGCCAGTCGACGCCATCAACTTAGAGGATGACAAACCTATCTTAGTCTTCGGTCCGCACGTCGAAGGTGCAAGAGACACCGTGGCTCCTTTTTATATTACATTAACCCTATTTGACTACCTTCTCCATAACTGTATGTTGGATTCCGGAGCTTCCCACAATGTTATGCCAGAGGCAATAATGGAAAAACTTGGTCTCGAAATCACAAGACCCTATGGTGATTTATATTCTTTCGATTTGAGGAAGGTAAAATGCATAGGAATGATTAAAGACCTAGTGGTAGGTTTGGCTCAAATACCTGCTAAAAGTATTCTTATGGATGTAGTAGTCATTGACATTCCCCCAAAGTATGGCATGCTATTATCTAGATCATGTGGCGCCAAACTTGGAGGATCTCTCCAACTAGATATGACATATGCTACAATTCCAGTTTTCGGAGGCCAATTCACCCGTCTTTACAGAGAGACTAGGTTAGCATTTACTGTAGGTGACCCAAACAACCCCAACAATCACCCAGTTTATATTGTCGACCAAGATTTAGGAAATTGTATATTATCTTTAGATGATGATTTTGAAGTAGATGTAGATGATAAATGTATAGAAGAAAAAATTGAAAAAAAATAAATAGAGAAAAATGTATATAGTACTGACGTATGGAAAATGTATTTTGATGGTGCTTCCTCCTATCTTGGAGTCGGGGCAGGAGCACTTCTTATGGCTCCCAACGATCAATTTGTTATTCCTTTTTCATATAGGCTCCAGTGGAATGTAGATTGTACAAACAATGTATGTGAGTATGAAGCTTTAGTGCTAGGATTAGAAGCTGCTAGAAGGATGAAAATTAAGAAACTCGAAGTCTTTGGTGACGCAGAGTTAATTATAAAACAAGTGAATCGAAAATATCAGGCTAAGCATCCTAGATTATGGTCCTATAGGAATTGTGTCTGGGATTTAATCGAGAACTTATTCACATGTGTGAATTTTCATTTCGTCCCAAGATCCGAGAATCAACAGGTTGATGCTTTAGCCAAAGTTGCATCAACTTTTACACCCCCGATTGCTTTTAATTTAAAATATCATATACAAATGAGACATCGCCCTTCAATACCAAATAACATACAACATTGGCAGGTTTTTGAAGACGATGAGAAGCTTCGGAAGTTTCTAGAATCATTAGATGAATTTGCATAAACACATACCGATCAAGAAAATCAAAATGATCATATTTGGATCATGCAAGAAGGGGAGGATTCTAAAGAATTTCATGATAAAATTGCAAACCACCGAATGCTTGTTCTCAAGAACAGCCAAATCCCCAAGGGTCTAATCCCTTTGGAAATACTTTTTAATAAAGATGATATCCCTTCTAAAACTACTCTACAACCCCAACCAGAGGAGGTTGAAGATTGTAATATAGGAACTGAAGAAAACCCCCGAATGGTTAAACTATCCAAATATTTATCAACAGAAAACAAAAATAAATACACGGAGTTGTTAAGAAAGTACAAAGATGTTTTCGTATGGTTGTATGAAGAACTTAAAACATATGACACTTCTGTAATTGAACATAAAATACCTCTCAAACCAGGTGTCAAACCTTTTAAACAAAAACTCCGACAATTTAACCCTATTTTATTACTTGTTATCGAACGAGAAGTAAAAAAAACTTCTTGACGCTAAGATAATTGTACCCCTAAGATATTCTGATTGGGTAGCTAATTTGGTCCCAGTTAGAAAGAAAAATGGGGAAATCAGATTATGTGTTGATTTCATGAATCTTAATAAATCTTCTCTCAAAGATAATTATCCTCTACCTAAAATGGACCATGTTCTTGAAAAAGTGGTAGGGGCTAATAGAATGTCAATGATTGACGAATTTTCTGGTTATAATCAGATTGTCGTCAGTGATCTTGACAAAGAAAAAACCGCATTTACCACTCCTTGGGGCACGTTTATGTATGATAAAATGTCATTTGGACTAATGAATGCATGGGCTACTTTTCAACGCGCGATGGATATTGCTTTCGTTGGCGAACGGGACAAGTTTGTAGTTATCTATTTGGATGATCTTACTGTTTTTTCTAAATCGGATGAAGACCATATGATTCATCTCAAACAAACATTTGAAAAATGCCGCAGGTTTGGTCTATCCTTAAATCCTAAAAAGTCTCATTTCACTATGCAAGAAGGCAAGTTGTTGGGTCACATCGTATCTCGAAATGGAATCAGGATTGACCCTAAAAGAGTAGAGGCTATAGATACAATAGCTATTCCTAGGAATGTGAAAGAAATTCAATCATTTTTAGGAAAAATAAATTTCTTGAGAAGATTTATTCCTAACTTCGCTGAAATTGTTAAATTGATTACAGATATGCTCATAAAAAATAGTGAAGTAAAATGGACAACAGAAGCTAAGGCATCTTTTTCCCACATTAAGAAGGTTATAAGTGAGGCACCAGTACTAGCGATCCCAGATTATCTCAAAGATTTTCTTATTTTTTCATTTGCCTCTAAACACACGCTTGTTGTTGTACTCCTTCAGAAGAACGAAGAAGGTTTCGAGCAACCGATAACCTTCTTTAGAAAAAGTCTCTGAGATGCTGAACTTAAATATAATATAATGGAAAAGCAAGCGTATGCTATGGTAAAAGCATTGAAAGCTTTCAGAACTTATGTTTTACATTCTAAAGTGATTTCATATGTACCCACTAGTGTTGTAAAAGATATCTTGGTTCAAGCAGACAGTGATGGTAAAAGAGGAAGATGGCTTGCAAAGATTCAAGAGTTCGACTTAGAGGTTAAACCAACCAAATTGGTCAAGGGACAGGGTTTAGCTAAACTTTTAGCTGAATCCAATTTCAGGGCTCTTGGGATAAACATATCTCGGGCGGAAGAAGGATGGGTAGACGTGAATGAACTTGAGGACCAAATGGTCGAAAACAGGATCGAGGAGAAATTTGTGTCGTCAAATTGGTACAAGGACATAGTAACATACTTATTAACTTTGAAGTGTCCAACTGACTTGTCTCCATCCAAGGCTAGAACGCTAAAGCTGCATGCAGTTAAATATTGTATTTTTGAGAAACGGTTATATTGGAAAGACCCGCTTGGTTTCCTCTTAGTCTGTCTGGTCGAATCAGAAACAGATGAAGTTATAGGTCAATTTCATGAAGGAGTCTGTGGAGAACACCACGCTTGGAGGGCTACGACATATAAAATCCTAAGGGTTGGTTATTACTGGCCTAAACTTTTCCCCGATGTCAATGCTAAGGTACGAGCTTGCATCCCTTGCCAATTCTTTGAAGGAAAACATAAACTACCAGCGATGCCATTAGTCCCAGTCAAGACAGAAGCTCCTTTTCAGCAATGGGGACTAGACTTTATAGGGGAAATTAATCCTCATTCAAGTGCTCAACATAGATGGATCCTGACCGTAACAGACTATTTCACCAAATGGGTGGAAGCTATCCCAACAAAGAAGGCCACAGATTCATTTGTTATAGACTTCTTAGAAGATAATATTTTGTCCAGGTTCGGTTGTCCTAGGAAGATAGTCACAGACAATGTGCAGGCTTTTAAGTCTATGGCAATGGTCAGCTTTTGCCAGAAATATAATATTGTGCTGGGTCATTCCACATCATACTATCCTCAAGGAAATGGTCTGGCATAATCTTCTAACAAGAGCTTAATCAGTATAATCAATAAAGTCTTAAATGAAAATAAAAAATCTTGGCATTTACATTTAAAATATGCTCTGTGGGAAAATTGGATAGGCACAAAAAAGTCTATCGGTACTTCTCCCTTTCAAATGGTTTATGGAACAGATGTAGTGTTGCCCATAAATCTAGCACTTCCTGTGATGAAACTATGGCAAGACGAGAAGGAAGAACCAAACCCTCTCACAAGAAGGATAAATCAGCTGATTGAAGTTCAGCAGCACAGGCTGTAGTGGATGAAAAGTTGCAGAAGTACCAGGATGACATGGAGATATTATTTGATCGTAAAGCCAAGGATAGGAATTTTCTCCCCGGAGATCTGGTTTTGAGGTGGCATGCTCAAAAAGAAGATTCAGGAAAAAATGGTAAATTTGATCATATTTGGTATGGACCATTTAAGGTAGCATCTTCCGAAGGAAAAAATTCATTTCTGCTTGAAAATTTAGATGGTAAGATCTTGAATGCCCCTATTAATGGGCGTTTTTTAAAGCATTATATGGAATAATTAATTCATAGAAGATCTCATTGTATATACCGTTTTGTTTTTCATTTTTTGAAAATCCATTCTCATTTTTGTAAATAAATAAATAAAAATAAATAAATAAGCATATATATAAATAAATAAATAATAAATAATATAATATAATATAATAAATAAGAAGAAAAGAGTCCAAAGAGTTATTTTTGAAATCATAACCTATGTTTTATGGCCTATAGATTGTTGATGTCTCCTTTTATACCCTCGATACTATCTTTCACGTTTTTGGGCTTTCTCATCAAAGTAGGAAAGATTATGTATTAACCTTTGAGATCAACAAATGATTAAATTCAGTAAGACTAGTCTTCATAGTTCTTATTCTCTGACTAAAAATGGTTATGTTTGGGTTGATTTTGACTCTCTTAAGTTTCTTAACAGTTTGTCTGAGGATTTTAGCTTGCTCAAAAGAAAACCCCTGAAAATAATCTTTCCCTTTTTCTCTACAGACTGAGGAGTTTTGAAAGTTGAGAAAAATTGGGCTAGAATAATCAAAACAGGTTGACAAACCTCTATTATAGATTTTTACACAGATAACCACCCCTGATATTTTAAGTATCACTGATTGCCCCCGCTCCGTATGCACAAGCTAACTATAAGACAGATGGTGAAAGGAAATTCATATTTGATTGCTCCCATCTAGTCCCACAGACGATGAAAGAAAATTCATTTAAATGATTTCCCTCGTCTAAATATAAAATAAACAGATAACTTCACCGGGGTACTGAACAGGCCTGCTAGCAGTGAAGCAATATCTGAGTATAAATATATAATTAGCACTCGAAGCAGTGAAAGGAAATTCAGTAAAAAGGGACAGATAACTTCACCGGGGTACTGAACAGGCCCGCTGGCAGTGAATCAATATCTGAGGTGTCTGTAAGGTTGTCATACTTATCTATCACGCTATTCTAGTTATCAGTTTTTCGAAACTGGATATTCTTCTTAAGTCAAAATAGAGCTCCCCAATTTAAAAATTATAAATTTTATTTCGATTGATGCAAGCTGAAATTTACAAAATCTGTTGAGTTTCCTAAGATTGTTCTAATCATCTTAATACTAACTTAAATTTAGAACGGGAAGGAGAATATTATGAAGAAGACTACAACTGAATTTAAAGCAAATAAAGAGTTTTGAAAAGTTTTTCAAAGGTTTTATAAAATCGCTTTTTCCTCTCCTTTAACAGTTTGGCAGTGATAAACCCTTGACACCATTTACCCAATGAAGGCACTGAGTCTACATGTTCTCCTCGTCCCATAGGGAGACGAGGTCCCCAGTTGGAGCCTATGTTGAAACAGATCTTAAAAATCTTTTATCCTTAAGGCCTAGATTTTTATTTTTTTCGTGTTTTTAAGGTTTCGGCTTTCCTAAAACAAGAATTTCGTCATTTCTAAATTCGCGATACCTTTTTATCGATTATTTTTGGACAACGAATGGAAAAAAGTTTACAAAAAATTAAGTTTTCCAACGCTTTTTTGAAAAAATTATTTAAAGCGGGTGTAATTTTAAAATTTGCGATTTTTTAATTTAAACGTTAAAGAAATCGGGATTCGGGGTTTTCTGCAAACAAATGTTTGATGCAAATTGAATCACGAAACCTCGATCCCCAATTTCCCGAAACATTGGAACCTTAATTTAAAAATGGATTAGTTTAGTCTCTTCTAAGAAAGGTTTAAAGTTAACATAATTACGTCGCGATTTCGGGATTCGCGGTTCTATGAGAGCGCATCTCTTGTCATCATGTTTCCCGAAATCTCGATTCATAAATCACGTAAGATTAAACTAATTATGTTTTGGCCCTAATCATGATCATTCAGTTAATTAAGATAAGTTAAGTCATGTTTAAAACAAACAAATCGTCGCGATTTCGGTGATCGGACTTCATTGGTAACATACTTCTCGACATCAGGATTTCCGAAATCCCGATATCGTCTTATCTCAAATAATTATTGTGATAAAAAACGTTTAAATCTTAATTAAAACATCGCGATTTCAGCGATCGAGCTTTTTCAACGATATACCTTTCGACATCAAGATCTCCGAAACCCCGAAAAGTGATGTTTTCAGATTTAATTTATAATTAACACTAATCAATCTTCCTTCTAAAACAGGTTTAATGATAATCATTCTTTAAGTGTTCATTAATGTTTCATTTTCTGATTAAGTAAGTTTCTCATTTTATTTAAAAAAAATCGACAGCGCCTAAGTACAGACATTAAAAGTGTATCTCGGTAAAATATCTTTTGCATTAAGAGCTTTAATTTCGTGACAGTTGTACAAATCTCGTCATTTTTAAAATATATTCAAAGTAAACGTTTGAAAGTCTGTATTTTCATTTTAAGCTGAGCTTATTCATCTACTTTTTGTGATAGGTTTTTAAGTTAAAACGTAGAGCCATGGTACCTAAAAAGGCACCGAAGAAAAACGAAGACACACAGGAAGGTGATATTATCTCTGATACTACAACACATGCCATAAACTCCATCAAATCATGGACTCGAATTTCCGAATTGTTGGAGTATGAGCTAAAGAATGCTAACCCTGATTCGGAAAATCATCTCCGGGACATTGCTGAGTCTGAACTTCATAAGGTTGTTGCGCGTTCGAGGCTGGTGGCATATACTGATATGGTCGTCTGGGCTCTGGATAAGGTAGATATCCCAACAAGGAGCATTCAGAACGAGCAAGGAGCTATCGTCGACTCATTCAGGCCTGAGCACATTCAAGTAATGTATAAACTCTCGCCGAATCATAAACACACCTTTAATGTTGAATTTTTAACTGAGTTTTAGAGAAAGGAATGTATTGAGGTAGACCAGACATATCCCGACATGATTAGAGGATGGGTGAGGTCTGAAGCAAAATTTAGGGCTGATACTCATGGGATTTATGCTACAGCCTCCTTAAACGAATATATGGTTTATATAGCCATGATGTTATGCAGACTTTTCGGGAGAAAATATCCCTGTCACTTTCATGCAGATTGGGTACCCTTCTTAGAGGAATTTTCAGAAGGAAATGGTTTTAACTGGCATAAAATTTTGTCAGATAACCTAACACAAGAAATTTTAAATTATAAAGCAGCCAAGTCAAAGGGACAACCAATGTCTTTTTATATGTATGCATATATTATGGATGCAATCTGTTTTATGACCCCCTTTCCATTAATGAATTGGAGTTGGAGTACTTCCTGCCCAGAGCCTGTTCATAAATATCACTCATCCCTTTGGGAAGAAAATGCTAAAGAGGCATTTTACGAGGTTTTTCATTTTGTCATTATTCCTATGCACAAATTATTTTTTGGATGTGAACCCCCTCGCATTTCTGATGCAGTCATAGAAAGTCTTAAATCAGTTGTCGACTGGTTTATTGAGGAAAATTTTTCCTACATCAGGGTTTATGGCTGTTCCATTCCCCCTCATGCACTCCCGAAATTCTTACCAGACAGATTGGTGTGCAAAGAAGTAGCTCATCAGATAGTTAAGGGCAGTGTTGGATTGGAATTAAAAGCACTCCAGAAAAAAGCATGGCCATCTTTCCCTGTTCATATTGGGAAATTTCCTTTATCAAATTTAGGCCATTCTAAGGTAGAGGTCGAGTCATTGGAAGAAGTGAAGTTAGTAAATATTGAGCACAGAAAACATGACCCCTACCAAATAATAAGTAGGCATTACATGCATTGTAATTTAAAGGCATATGAACATGAAGTATCTATTTATGATGATATTTTTAAAGATGTTAAGTCTTATGCATAAGTGATGAACAGAGTCCAGGCCTTGCCACCTGACTCACAGGCTAGGTTCACATCTTTTTAAAGCCATAGGCGAAGCTGCCTACCTAAGATTTTACAGGGTGAAATTTCGATCCCATCGCCGGAACAGAAAGAACCCCCTCCAGGGTTTGAAACTAATACTCAGAGTAAAGCAAATGACAAAGGTAAGTTGAAGGATACTGAGATACCTTCCCAAGATGCGGAGGGTTCTCAAACAAAATAATCGGGAATGGATAAGGGAAAAGAGCCAGAAACAGTTCCATAAATCATGAAGAATTTTCCAGAAAAGATAGGAGGAACAACTTCAACTGAACTTGGTAGTCCTATCACCTCTTTAACTCCATTACAGTCGACTTTCGTAACCCCCTATGAAGGAGTTTTATATGTCAGTGATCTAGAGCCGATTTCAAGAGATGAAATCCCCCCATCAGATTATTTTTTCAGTAAAAAGCGAAAAGAAGTCTTGAAACAGGAAATTCATCCAAGAGGAGAAGGAACGATTAAAAAGCATAGAGTTATTATAGATGGGAAGAAACTCAAGGATGGAGAGTTTTCTACAGAATTAGCAGGTACAATGGGTGTTATAGCATCAAAAAACATGTATTCTGTAGGCAATTTAACAACTCTGCTTGAACAGAAGGACCAAACAATAATCCAGTTGCAAGACAAACCAAAAGAAAATGAAAGAAATATTAGTTGGGGAATACATAAGGGTCTAGAATAAGCTAGACTAAAGGATATGCAAGAAATCCAGAAATTGAATAAAGACTTGGATGAGGCAAAACACTTAATACAGGTCACACAGGAACAGGTTCGAAAGCTGGAAGAAGAAAACAAGCATTTGCAAGATAAGATTATTTTTATTACGAATCAGGTAATAGAACTTGAAAATTTCAAGACACAAGTATTGGAAATATATTTAAGAATAGAGGAAGAACAACAAAAAGTGTTCTTGAATCTGGAAGTGATCCAAAATTATTTTCAAGAATCAAATAAGTCTTTGGAGAATGTGTTCCAAAAATAAAGGGAGGCGAAAGTAGCTAGAACAACTTTTCAGAAGGCAGTGGCTCTCTCATCAAAGGAAGAAATTGGAAAGACTCAGCAATTATCTATTTCTGAACAGGTTAAAGGGGACATAATGATAAAAGTGTGGGAAGCAAAACTGACCGAATATAAAAGAATCACAAGAGAAGTTAATGAGGATTGCCAGGGCATCTTCGATCTCTTTGAAAGAGATTCATTGAATATCGGAACAGATGATTGTTCTGGATTGTTAGGCGAAATCAATATTGCCAAGCACCAGCTAAGGTTAAAAGAAGAGCTGGAGAAAATAAAAATAGAGATTGCTAAAATTAACTTGATCAATATAACAGAGATCAACAAGTGGATGATAGTTTCAAATCTAAAGTTGAAAGCTGTTAAATTTACAAAAAGGATGATAGAAAGTCGGTTGCCCGAATTACATAAGAGATTTTTCTCATTTGAAGCAAATGAGATACCCGATGCTCCCAGTATCTTTGTGAAGTTTTTAGGGAAATGCATTCAATGTACTGATGCGGATAAAGGAAGTTCATCGATGCAAGCTTAAAACCTTTTTTAAATGTTTTTATTATTAGAAATTTAAAAGAAATTGTAAACGGTTGACATTATTTTTATGTAACCGAAATTTTAGGAAGTTGGTTTGTCACCAACGAGAAGCTTTGATGAAAAGGTATAAATATAGTTTCGAAAGGCTGAGAAAAGGCTTCAGAAATTTTGGAGAGAGATATTTTGTAATATCAGTTTTGAAATACATCAGAATATAGATCACAAACGAGATTTTGGATCCTGCAACTTTGTAGCTATGTGTCTTCTCCCTGTTTAGTATACTTTGTTGAATTTTTCCTTTCATGTTTTCTCTAACAAGTAATCAATTTGAAGTTATATACATTGTGGATTTATATTTCAGATTGGTTTGGATGTCAAATGATTTACAGTTTTTCCTCTGAAATCACTTTAGTAATTTTAAGACCTGTAAAACTTTTGTTCCTTAATATTTGACTCTTGTTAGATACCTCGTTTTTCTTTCATCATTGTCTATTGAAATATGAGATTCTTTCTTGATTAAAGCCTTATATTTCTCTGTATTGTTTATTTGTTGTTTACAATTCTCGAAATTGTTACAAAACCAGGAAATGACCTTGAATGTGTTTACATTACTGTTTTAGATTTTAAAATTGTTTTCCTTGATCTCATCTCCATAAATCTGAAGTAACAAACTGATTAAAATCCCATTTATAAACAAATAAAGTTTTATCATCCTTGACTGTCCCAAGTAGCAAACAACCCAACGTTGAACCGGGCCTTCAGGATCAAACCAGTATTGCCTTAAATTTATTCAATACCATTTTACAAACAACAAGTAACCAGGTTGAGTTAGAACAATCATGGGTTGCTATTGAGCGAGATATTAGCATTCAAGAACAACAGGAAGCAAGACAGAGACAGTTGAGAAACTGAATCTTCTCTGATCTTTCTTTGATTCCTTATTCCCAAATCATTTCTTTAAAATTATTTACGGATGCCTTGACGGTATGTTTTATAGCCTTAAAACATAAACTCAGGAATAACACATCCCATCACTAGATGTTATCTCCCTCTGAATCACACTGTATCATGTATGAGCAGTCGTATCCTCATGTGCACTCATCCTACTACTATCCTCTGCGCCTGGATCCCATATAGTTGTGTCTAAACACATGTTATGGTCATCCTGAATACTAAAGAGTGAATCCTCATCAATGCAAGTCGATCCTGGAAGTAAGTGCTCCATCAACCTGTTAGCCTCTGCAATCTACTCAACCACTGGAGTCTCCAATAGTTGTGACTCCATCTCCTCTGGCTGACCTGTATGTGTGAGGTCAACTGCATGTACATCCTGGACCTGTGAGTCTACCTGTCCATGGTGTGCATCCCTCACACTAGGCTCATCCATCATACCTGACGTGCCACTGATCTCCTCATGTGATGTGGCTATCATGGGTGTCTGAACAGGTGACATATGTGTCACGGCCCCCATAGGAAGCTCATCATCTCTAGGTGCTAACACGTATGACTCCTCACTAGTGTCACCCCTTGAAGATGAATCTTGGATGGCTGAAGGAAGAGGACTTTGTGCAAAAAATCAAAGATTCTTGGAAACCCTTTGATGACTCTCTTAATGAATCAACATCCATCCAATTCCACCAAAACTTTAAAAGGTCAAGTATGAGGAAATATTATGGTCCAAGGAGAAAAAAATAAAAGGATGACATAACTTTATAGGAGATTGTAGATATTTTAGCTTCCAACTACACCAAGGATGGATTTGGTTTTTTGACAAAAGATCAAAAATCTGGGATAGGTCAGCTTGAAAACAAAAGAAGAAAAATACTTCTAAACAAAGAAAAAGAATGGCACTTAAAAAGTAGGGCAATTTGGCTACAGGTGAGAGATTATAACACAAAAAAATTCCATAGATTTTCCAATTGTAGGAAAAACATAACCTTTGTTTGGAAGATTACAAAAGAGGATGGATCATGGACAATAAACTTCCCTAAAACCACTTTTTAAGGGGTAAAGTATTTTCAATCCTTATTCAAATATGAATTTTGAGCTACCATTGCAACAATGATCTAGTTATCTAGTTTCTTCCCCATATTTGTTGAGCTATAGGATAATCAAGAACTTATGGAAGAGGTGGGGAAATAAAATCTCTTCATAACCCTCCATAGCTTTGAGAAGGAAAAAATTCCTGGGCCAGATGGCCTCCCTATTAAATTGTTTCTTAGTTATTATGATCTTATTGAAGAATATCTTAGAAGAGTAGTGGAGGCCTCAAGATCCACTGCGAGAAATTTGGTACCCTTCAACACCACCTTTATAACACTTATTCCTAAGGTTGATAACCCCTCTTGCTATGAAAATTTCTCCCAGTTCCCTATGCAACTGCATCTGCAAAATAATCTCAAAGATTATCTCAAGAAGATTCAAAGAGATTCTATCTCACTGGATCTTCCCTAAGAAGTTTCCTTGCCTGGAAGGGTGACAAATCCATGAGGTAGTAGGAGTTTTCCAAGAAGGCCTCCACTCGATTAAGATAAAGAATCTGAGGGTGATGATTGTAAAGTAGGTCTCTCCAAAGATTTCAACAAAGTGAGTTGGCTCTTCTCAAGGCTAATCCTCATCCACCTAGGTTTTAGTTATCAATTTGTTATGTGGGTCATGAGTTGCATCAATTTAGTCTCTTTCGTTGTTCTTATTAACGAAGCAGACTCCCCCTTATTTAAACCAAAAAGATGAATAAGGAAACTATGTCCATTATCCTTTCTTCTCTTTCTTTTGGTAGTAGAAGGGCTTAGTAGATCCATCAAAGCAACCTCAACAAGTGGAAACTTCAGAGGTATTCTCATAGGCAACTCTTGTAATGTCTCTCATTCACTCTTTGTTGATGATATCCTTATTTTTTGTGATGACACCAAAATAATGATTGACAAGCTCAAATAGATCATGGATATCTTCTATGAAACCATTGGCACGAAGAACAATATGACCAAGTTGATTATCTCTTTATGGGGTCTCTCATAGACAAAAAAAATTCTATATCTCCCAGATTTTTCTTATCTTGTAATCGACTTTAATGTTAGTTTCAAATACTTAGGCTTCCATTTAAAGGTAAATATATATCTTAAAGGTGTCTGGCAGTAGCTAATTGCCAAGGTTGAAAAAATATCAATATCTAGTGCATCAGATGGCTCTCCTATGGTGGAAGACTAGATATAGTTAAGTTGGTCCTCAAGGCTATCCTAGTCTATTGGATGTCCCTCCTATGGATTTTGAAAGGTGCACTAGAACATATCAGATAGTTATGTTATTGCTTCATTTGGTTTGGGACACAAGAGAAGGAAGGAGTGGCTTTGGTCTCCTAGAGGAAAATTGTAGTTCTATGATGTCAAGGAGGATGGTGTCTTAAGAATATCTTCATGTTCTAAAAGGCACTTATTGCAAAAAATGTTTGGAGGATTATGCAAGGTCTTGGACTATGGGTGTAGTTTATAAAGGACATATACCTATCTCTAAACACCATTAAGGACTAGGTAAGGACCACCTTTAAAAAATTGTTGAATGCCTTGATCAATTGGAAAGCAACTACTTCAATTTGCCCCTTGATTGGAAACTAGTTGGTATGGCGTGTTGGAAAGGGAGACAAAGTTCAGGTAGGATTGGACTTGTGGATTGGATGCAAAGACTCCCACAAATTGCCAACTCCCCTCGTATAATATCTTGGGTTTAAAGGATACCACATTCTCATGCATATGGCAAGGGGAACCTTTAAAATCAATTGACAACAACAATGGATCACCTGGAGGGAATCAGGTCTTAGGGAAGAATATGCAAATAGTTGGAAGGCCTATACCAAGAGCCTTAGAAAGTGATTTATCAAACTAAGTGAAGAGAAATATGAGCTTATCTAGTCTCATAACCCATTTAGAGGTTACAAACCAAAGGTTGATTACAAAGCACTTACCTCAAAAGGTGATGAGAACCCACCAATCTAGTGGTGGAAGCCACTTTGGAAGTTCAAAATTGTAGATTTTAACCTTGTACAATATTTACTGCAAACAAATTTTCAGTAAAAGAACAGAAAAGATACAATGGCAAATACAAACATTACACAGAGATTTTTCCCCTGGAAACCCAAACCGAGAAAACCAACATATTTTATAGTCATTCATCATGATACATTGTTTACAATACAATATACATATAGGAGCCAGCGATATCCAAAACCCTAACCCAATGACCTGTATTAGTCAACAACCCTAATTCCTTAACCAGAAATAGAAAACCATCGGCAAAAAACCATGTGCCGAAAAACCACCTAAATATGTGACATGTTTCTCGAGGCAAAAAAAAAATCCGACGGCGCTACCCCAGAACCCTTGCACGGGGGGCTTCACCCCCCTGCACACCCCAAGGGGGGGCCTAGCGCCCCCCCCTCTAACCCTTATGCACGCACGACACAACACACATGCACTACTACTCGTGAAAAGAATAAAATACATACCCAACAAAAATTTCCTTCTAAATATAAAACCTTTATGTGGCTCCTTCTTAACAATCAGACTCTAACTTAGGACATTATGTAGAAATGAAGCTTCAAAGGACTTGGTATATGTTGTCTTTGTGAACCTGATATAGAATCCAATTTCCATCCTATCGTTTCTTCTCCATACTGGAAACAAGTTTGGAAAGAGATAAAAGGATTAACATGTATTCATAATACTTGGGAAGGGGACACCATTGAAGAAAATTTTAGACGATGGTGTCAAAATAAGGACACAAAGAGGTACAAAGCCCTCCCTCTAACTTATGCTTGGGGAATCTGGCTAGCTAGAAATGTCAAGCTTTTTTAGGGTGTGAACACCCTTCTTCTTAAATGTGCCACTCAAAGTCTCAACATCGTCTATGCTTTCCTTGAATTTTCAATTTCTCTTCCTCACAAACATGGTATAACAGAAGTCATAAATAAAAAAACCCCCTAGGATTTCTTTGATGGAGCCTCTCAAGGTACTCCTAATAGAGGTGGGGCGGGGGTAATTATTTATCTTTCCCAAGTCATACCATCTCTTTCAAAGTTGAAATTGGTTCCACAACAAACAATTTTTGTGAGCTTATGGCTCTCAAACTAGTTCTTATGATGGCTTAGGAAAGAGGAGTAACACAAATACAATTTTTTGTAGACTCACTTCTAGTCATTCAATGGATTAAAGGAGACTTCACCTTGACAAATTTCACCCTACAACAATCATTTCTTGACATCAAGAATATACAATTAGCCTTCACTCATCTTTGTTTTGCTTATGTCTGTAGGGAAAAAACAAAGAAGCCAATAAGCTTTCTAAAGAAGGA
>ML798228.1:316764-329059 GCA_009831015.1 Picea engelmannii | reverse complement strand
GCAAGAAGCAATCGAACTAAGCTCCATCCTCTCTGATTTCAGTGAAGCCTCTGGCACCACCTTTAATCTGGCCAAATCACAACTCTTCTTTTTCAATACTCATGTGGCAATCCAACATCACATTTCTCAAATTTTGAATACCCATGTCTACACTCTGCCCTCTCGCTACCTGGGACTCCCTCTTTCTGACTCAGCAGCCAGAAACATCTCCTGGGACTCTCTTCTACTCTCCATCACCAACCATCTCAGCAACTGGACCTTTCGCTCCCTCAACCTTCCAGCCAGAATCGCTCTTAAAGTTAGTCCTCCAAGCCATCCCAGCTTACCTCTTCTCAGCCCTAGCTGCCCCCCAATCAGTGATAAAGAAAATACGGAATCTGAAAAGAAACTTTCTATGGCATGGACACAACCCGAACAAAAAATGGGCCTTAGTTAGCTGGGACAAAGTCTACAAGCCTAAATCTTCAAGTGGTCTGGGCCTCTGGGACCCTAGTAAATTAAATAGCACCATGGGAGCAAGAATTTGGTGGAGATGGCCCAAAACTCCAACAGAGCTCTGGGCAAAACTCTAGAAATGCAAATATGCCCCAAATACGCACCAAAGTCAACTTATAAGAATGCAGGGGCAAATTCAGGGCTCCAACATCTGAAATGCGGCCTAGAAAAATCGATCACTCATACAGGAACATGCTTTCTGGGAAGTTCACAATGGTCAGAGTGCCCTATTATGGACAGATTCCTGACAGCAAATGCCACCCCTATGACTAGAAGAAAATTTACAACCCTACGAAAACCACGTTCAAGATCTTGCCACTCATAGTGGCAGATCTGTAGACAGAAACCCCCAGCAGCTCTCCCTAGCGAAGATGGAAATCAACTCATCAGGAACTCCAAGTGGCAATGAACTGTGACCTGCAGCACTGGAAACAAACTACAACCCAAAGGCGAATCAGGAAAAGCACAGACCAAGCCATTCTCAGATGGGGATACACACCTCATGATAGCTTCACACTCAAGGAGGGCTACACTCTTCAAGAGAATTTCCATAACCTTCAGAAAGACAACATCTGGACAACAATATGGAAATCAAAACTCTTGCCCAAAATCTCTACTTTCCTCTGGCTTCTACTACAAAACAAGATCTTAACCTGGGACAACCTCCAAAGACGAGGTTTCATTGGCCCCTCGATCTGCCATCTATGTCATCTCCAGGCTGAAACCATAGAGCACATCCTAAATAACTGTCTACTTAGTGAGAACATCTAGAACCAGGCCACTCAGCTCATGAGAAGAACCAAACGAGTTAAAAATAGCATCATAAGCACCATCAGGGATTAGGGCTCTGATCCCTTCAAAAGTCTTATCTTGAACAGAGCCTGGCAACTCTTACCAGGCTTCATAGTGTGGCAACTATGGAAAGAAAGGAACAGAAGAATCTTTCATTCCCAACCATCTCCTCCTACCCTCCTGTGGAATACAATCCTCCTGCATCTCCAGGAAACTCTTTAGCTACATTTATGGATCAAGGAAGACTTCCCCACTGACCCAGGTGAGCTCTCGATCCTCAACTCCTGAGGCTTCTCGTTTTCACACTCCACCTCTCCTCAGCAGCCCCCTCTAGTTCCAAAATCCCTCAGTCCCACTAAGTGGTTGCCCCTCCCCGCCAAGCTTCCATAAGGTCAATTTTGATGGCGCATCAAAAGGCAATCCACGACACTCAGGCTATGGAGCGGTCATAAGAAACGGCTTGGGCCAAATTCAAAGCCTCAATGCAGGAAATCTCGGATACAACACCAACAATTCAAGAGAAATCTGGGGTCTCATCAAACAGGTGCAAATGGCTCTAGATCAAAACCTCACCTGTCTGATTATTGAAGGAAACTCCAAAATCATAATAGACTTGGCAACAAAAATCTTGACTGGCAGAGATCCAGGGAAAATCACTCCCAGTTGGAGCCTCCTTGGCCTTCTTCACAGCTTCCAGGCTCTTCTCATACCTTCTCTAACTCTAACTGCCTCACACATTAGGCGAAGTGCAAACAAATTTGCGGACAGACTGGCCAATGCAAGGGTTGACTCGCTGCAGCAAATCATTCTCTAAGATCCTAGGCAATCCCAAAGCTCTCCCCTCTGGCTCCAATGCGAGGAGCTTGCCCAACTGGATGGCCCCAATCTAGACGAGGTGCCACCTTTGTCTACCTAGAATTCCTTCCAAGTCAGAAATGATCCAAGGTGAGAGGGCAACCGTCACCGTCATCGCAAATGATCAACAGTCGACAGATGATTTCAGGACCTCTACAATCGAGAGTCGCGAGGTCGAAAGATGTTGTTTCTCAAAGTCGAGAAGTGGCGAAAAGCGAATGGATCTGGACCGTTGGTGCTAAAGGAGTTATGAATCGTCGATCTGGCCCCATTGATCTGACGCGAGGAAATTTTGAGAACTCAGCGATCGAGAGTTCGATGCATGAAAGCAGTTATTTCTCAAAGTAGCGAAATCACGAAATGCAAATTCGTGATAAGCGAGAGCAGATCAGGACCGTTGGTACCAGAAGAGATCTAAACCGTTGATCTGATCCCATTGATCTGACGCGAGAAAATTTCAATATCTCGACTATCAAAAGTCCAAAGCATGAAGGCAACTATTTCTCGAAGTCGCGAAATGCGAAATCGTGATAAGCGAGAACAGATCAAGACCATTGGTACCAGAAGAGATTTGGACCGTCGATCTGGTCCCAGGATCTAACGCGAGGAAATTTTGGGATCTCGGCTATTTCCCAAAGTCACGAAATCGCGAAATGCAAAATCACGATAAGCAAGAACAGATCAAAGTCATTGGTATCAGAAGAGATCTGGACCGTCGATCTGGTCCCATGGATCTTACGCAAGAAAATATCGGGATCTTGGTTATCGGGAGTCCAAAGCTTGAAGGCAACTATTTCCCAAAATCGCAAAAAGCGAGAACAGATCAGGACTATGGGTACTAGAAGAATTCTGGATTGTCGATCTGTTACCATGGATGCGAGACAATTTCAGGAGCTCGGATATCGAGAGTCGCATGGAGGAAACTATATACCCAAGCCGCGAAGTCGCGAAATGCAAAAGAAGATCTGGACCATTGATCCCGAGGAAATCTGAACCGTCAATTTGGTCCTAAAGGACTCGTTGATTATATTTTGGTGTAAGAAAATAAGTTGCAGATTTTTTTTGTAAGCTTTCAGTTGGAATTAATACAAGGATAAACTTTTTATTCAAAAAAAAATTATATTTATAAAAGTGGTTTGTATTATTTGAGATAAAAAGTAATTTGATGTGTAACAAATTCTATTATCAAAGACTTTGAAGTGTTGAAGGCAATTAAATAACATGAATAAGGTGTTTCAATCAAAAAGAAAACAAAATTTAGAAAAAATTACACTTTAAAATATTGGATTGAATTGAATTTATTTCAATATTTAATAGATCCAAAGTTAAGATGTATCTATGCTAATTATAATTAAAGTAAATAACTAAATACACTTCCATTTCCCTCTATAGATAGTCCCTATTCCCTTTCCCTTTATAGATATTTATAGATATTAAAATTAAATGTAAGACGTTGATTCATATTGTACCCTTCATAGATATTACAATTAAATGTAAGACATTGATTCATATTGTAGATAAATCATTAAGCCGATTGTGATAAAACTCTAACTCAAGATAGATCATTAAGCTGATTGTAATAACACTCGATTGCATAAATACAATCCATTTTAAGTATTCAAATCTCAGTCTACCATTACTGGTAGTTAAAAAATTATGTTTGCCTTTGTCGATTACAAGTCTGCTATAGTCGAGAACATTCTCTACAAATCCCAAAAACTGTCAAAAAGAAATTAAAAAACATCCGTTTTAATCATTTGAATAGGCTTGTCTAGCTCATTCACATAAAGAATTTACAGACATTAGAGAAAACGAACTTACTGAATTAAAAATAAATTATTTATTTTCGACAGTTTCTTGGATTTGTAGATAATGTTCATGACTAGCAGACTTGTGATTGGCAAAGTAATAATTTTTTTACTACCAGTAATAGTAGAGGATATGAGATTTTAATACTTAGAAAAGGGTTTATTTAGGAAATCGAGTGTTTACTACAATCAGAGCCTACTGATCTACAATAAGAAAGAATCGGAGTTAACATTCAACTGCAAGATCTATAATTTAACAGATGTAAACATACAATTACCAACTATGAAAAAAAATGAGCCGAGGCAGATGCCAAAATTGAAGTCCATCTGAACTATTAAACAACATAGCTTTGAGCTGAATCTCATGAAACATTTTACAGTAGTTGTACATGGAAAACTCGACGTATACATATGCCACCATAGCAGAGACCCCTTCTTTAGGGTGCAACATAACTTGGAACTGATCTCATGAAACATTTTACAGTGGTTGTACATGGAAAACCGGCCATCGTATACATGCCACCATAGCAGAGGCCCCTTCATTCGGGTGCAGAACTCCCAAGCTATAATGAGAGTGCAAGTGCCTAATAAACTAAGAAACCAAGAGTTGCGTTTGACCCCTAAGCTTCGCCAGCACAGAGTCAAATGATCACGTTTACATCCTGCCATCTAGACAGCATGTTTGCATCCTGCCAGCTAGTTGAATAAACCTACCGTCTAGTAGAAAATACTAACGTTACAGTTTAACTATGAACGAGTCATCCGGCACGCCAAATGCAAGTTAGCAATAATGCGCGTCATTAAAGGGAACGAGTCCAACACATGCAAGTACAAATGGAAAGCACCATAGCGAAGGATCAATGAAGCACAAAAGTTGCAGCGCATTTGTGATGTTCGTGTGGCATGCTGACATGGAGCCAATCTTTAGAGCTTTATTGACTTGGTCAACTTTGTTTAATGATCAAACCAAATTATCAAAGGCGAGATGTACAACACCAATGTTCAAGCACAATTGAACTCGTTAAGACATTGGCCACATAAGACGATGGCCAACTTTACTGTAGTCATCTTACATCTTTGCAATGGTTTTAAAATAGTAGGGCCTACAATGGATCCAAAACTATCCACGTACCCATAAGAGAAATTGAAATAAATATACAAGGTATATTTACAACCATAGTATTCCTCGGTGCAATAGTAAGAACATCAACCACACTGTTTATATGGAATCGAGTCGCATAACATATATATCGTCAAAATCAATTGTAGCAGCAGAAGAAATCCCCTTTGCAAGCAAAACCACCACTGTTCCATGTGTTTTCTCTGGTTAATCAATTAGAACAATTAACATCTTGATGCATTAATCTCAAATCTTCCCCGTATAATTGATTTATCTATACATAAAAATGATTCTTTAGATACAAGTATGCCCCACTCAGCTTCCTGTTTATTCTAAAACATTGGCTTTAACATGATACATATTATGAAGCCTTTACTTGGATAGATACAGTATGCACCGCCCCTCCATCTCGAATGATTCAGGCATATACATCAAAAACACTAATGCCAAATGCACTAAAATCTACTCCAAATTTTAGAAAAGTGACATATGAACATGTACTGCGCTTTTGTGCCTGTGCTCTTGAGAGGAGACATAAAACACAGCAATCAAATTCTGCAACACTAACAAGTGGAGACAGGATGTGTAACATCATGTATAGCACGGTAGCACTGAAGACTGCATAGAGGGAGCTTAGACTTAGAGTCCCTATATTTATATGTATTGTTACATAATGGCCCGGCACATTTCTCACGAGGTGGAGGATACCTACAATGACAATAAATGATGGATAAAGAAAAATCAGCTACTGTAAAGTACCTTGAAACGAAGTGAAAGCCATGTGATGCTACTTCAGAGAACATGAAAAACTAAATGATTGCTGCCAATTACTAATACTAATTCAAGACTGATGAAAGACTAGAAATACTTATCATACAAAGAAATTAAAAATTAAAATCAAACCTGCATGGGCCAGAATTGAATATACTCGGAAGTCCTGTATTTTCAGAAAATGAAACAACAGTGCCAGAAGGTCCCATTACCCATCTCACACTGTTTGATGCAAGCATCATAGCACTAGCAGCCTTCTCCTGTTGTCAAGAACACGGCTTAATACTAGAAATAAAAGATTCAGGATAGAGAGACAAGTTTCCTACACAAAGCCACAGGACAGCAAATCACCTGTGCCATCTCATCTCTTTGCTTCCGTAGCTTATCTTCCCGTTTCTTCCTTATAGAGTCCTGACCCAGAATCTTCTTGATGGCCTCAGCCTGTGATATACAACCACATAAGCACTTAGTTACATTAAAAATTTGAGATAAATTTTCTATTAGAAATAAGCCCACTAGAAAATCCCACAATTGTAACCCACCCACACATAGCCATGCATACCTGAATCTCATTTGCAGCCTTCTCTACTTGCATCTTGCGTCTCTGAGCTGCCTCTGCTTTCTTCAACTGCTGTTCCACCTCCGATAACTTTTCTTTCCGTTCTGTCAAGTAAGCAAGTACATGTTTAGAGAAAAAGCAAAAGATGCCTTTACAAACGCCTTTGAACCCATGCGACTGCTCATCCTCATTATTAATAATGGGATCAAAGAAAAACAACACTCCTACTTCCAAGGATAAATTTACATTAGAATTCTCATTACCACGGGAAAACTTCACACTTTACCATTAATCAGAATAGTTCACAAAAAAGGGCATATAACTGTAAACATGCAGATACCAATTGCATACAGCAACATTAATATTGATCAGAATAGTTCACAAAATTGTGGACATAAAAGAGAGAACATGCAGATACCGATTGCATGCAGCTTCAGAAATACGTCAAATAGCAACTACTAGTCATTTACAAACTTCCCTAGTTAGACCAGTGGGTTAGCTCGAGGGGTTGATCAGAATAGTTAACATTGATCAGAATAATTCACAAAATAGCGAACATAAAGGAGAAAACATGCAGATACTGATTGCATGCAGCATCAGACATACATCAAATAGCAACTACTAGTCGTTTACAAACTTCCCTAGTTAGAGCGGTGGGTCAGCTCGAGTGGTTGAGTGATATGAATTACAAGCAGGAGTTCATGGGGTCAGGTCCCCGGCTAGCTGCCTTTGTGAATATTGTGGACCTCATTCGATGTCTCTGCCAGGTTAGGATGCCAAAACTGCAACCAGTCAGTTTACACTAGGTACCATCCTTGAAATGAGGGGAAGTACCCAGTGGGTTTCCCCAAGATGTGCATTTCATCGAAAAAAAAAAAATATTCCCTAGTCAGTAAAAACAACCGAGTAGCAGATGTCTATTTGCAATCTATTAGATAACAGAGATATGGTAGGCACACCAACTGATGAAAAAAATTACAACAAAAAATACCGATTTTTCTACACACAACAAGAAGAAATCCATCAATTCAGGAAAGAGTTTACAAGTGATTTGAAATAACCTAAAAAGAAAAATGAAATTTCACAAAGAAAAAGAAGAATGTGACAACTGAATGTTTACGCAACAAGGGTGAAAGAGATAACTATGTGAAGATATCAAAGTTAGAATACAATTGTAATCATCTCAATACAAGAAAATACCAGATCTAAAAATCAAGATAATAATTAAAATTTGCTCAGCATATTTTTGGGGAGCGAATTGAAGGAATTCAAGTAAATATTTCAGAAATAAGGAACAAAATACAAATTGTCTCTTTGATGGTTTATTATCATTTGCTTATGATGTTCAAATAATACTGAAACAATTAACAGCCCACTAAAACTTGTTTTTATTTTATACAAGTAAATTTCTTGCAATGCCAAAATATAGATATGCAATAAACATGCTAAGATCAGTTCTGCACAGAAAAGGACCTACTTCTCTGACTGGTCTGAGGCAATCCTTCTGGAAACTCGATCAGATTTGCTCCTACTTCTGAAACATCCTTGCATGACTGCATAGCCCTTTGGCGTGCAGTAAGAGGAGCTTCCTTCTTATCATCAAAAGTTGAATTTCCAACTTCTTGTTTTCGTCTGCTTCTCTTCTTCTTTCCTTCAAGTTCAACATCCACAATTTCTGCATCTTCATCAGCTGATGCAGCTTCTTCTTCGTCATCTTCCTGATATAAATCTTCTGAATCCCTTTCATATTTTGGCCTTCTCAATCTTCTTTTATGCTGTTGCCCTTCATCTTCCTCATTGTCTTCATCATATTCAGCATCCAGCATGCGCTTCTTAGGCATCCTTGAACTCCGTCGCTGAGGTGTTTCATGTCCCTCCTCATCTTCCTCATACTCACCAATTGGAACATGTTTCTTGGGGTTCCTTGAGCTTTTACGCTGTGATGCTTCCTCGCCGTCATCATCCTCGTCATGTTCACCATCCAGTATGCGTTTCTTAGGTATCCTTGCACTTTTGCGAACAGGTTGGCCAGCTACAACATTGTTAGTCATTTCTGTCTGCTTTCCAGAGGTAATTTCCTTGGCATGATGTATATCCATCTTTGCAATAGATGCACTGGTGTAAAATTGAAGCTCCTTCTTAGGTGATTCTTGCATTTCCACCCTTACAGGGAAGTCATCTTCATCATCTGAATTTTCCTGCACATTGCATATGGAGTCAAACTCATGTAATAGAGTGCAATAATACAGCATACCTGATATGAAATTCAACTCTTCCATATGACCATCAACAGATTTCGACCACCAACCTATATTTAGAGTCTGGACAAATTTAAAACGTAAACCACTACCCTTCTTAAATTTATTGTATGAAACATATTCTAACATGGACTTCAACACCTAAAGGTTTACAGAAATATGCCTAATTAGGTAGCTGAGCCCTCTTCCAGGAACAAGCATGGCAAATCCCTGCATGCACAATTTAAATAGAGAAGGGAAAAATGTTTATGACAACACAGTGGGATATGCAGGAAATACAGATAAACGGGTAAAATAAATCTGTTACCTTCAAATGTTGAAAATATAACCAGCACAGATCCATCTTAAAAACTGGATCTATCAAGCACCGAGAGGGATCAAATTTCTTGATGTATAAATTGCTTTATCATTTACTATGAAGGATTTAATATGCAGGAACTACAGATAAATGGGTAAAATAAATCTGTTACCTTCAAATGTTGAAAATATGACCAGCACAGATCCATCTTAAAACTGGATCTATCAAGCACCGAGAGGGATCAAATTTCTTGATGTATAAATTGTTTTATCATTTTACTATGAAAGATTTAATACGTGAAATACAACTAAATGATAACAAAAATTTACACATGAAATTTGATCCTTCTCAGTGCTTGATAGATCCGGGTTTAAGATGGATCTACATTGGTTTAATTTTTTTGATGTTGCCATGTACATATGTACATGACAACACTGGTTTAAGATGGATCTACACTGGTTTAATTTCTTTTAGATGTTGTCATGTACGTATGTATGTGACAGCATTTATGTCATACTGGGCCATAAAGCAACTCACTACTCTCAGTGCAACAAAGGCAAACACTAATGTACGATAATTTAAAGCTTGGGAGATGTATACAAGATTCTTAAGGAAAATTCAGCTGCAGAATTGATGTTAGTAGGGATGTTTATATCAGTAAGGCATCTATGCATGTACCAGTGACATAAAGATACATATTCCCCTGATTTGACCAAAGTTTTGTTCAATGGGATTGAAAATGTCGGCATAAATCCCAGGTGATTTGGTAGTAGTTGAGATGGTACTAAACAATAAAGGCATAATTAAACTTGATATGAATTTGTTTGTACAGAAGATGCCCAACATATACCTGAAGAATAAGTCTTTGACGCCGTCTCCCACCTTCAGTTGCTTGTGGAGGCTTCGCAGATGCAGATGAGCCTTCCAGACCCTTCTGTTTGATGCCTCCTGCATTGCCAGTGGAATTTGCATGAATAGTATGTGTAACTCCACCTACCTTAAGCTTCACCTTTGTCAACCGACCCTCTTGAGAAGGCAGATCATCTTGCCGTAGCACTGATTTATCCAGAGCCTTCATATCAGAATCCCTGCTATGAGAGGTTCTTCCATCAACCAGTGTTTTGACTTGTACCCCATTCGGACCTTCGCTAGTTAATTTTGATTGTCCCGAAGAACGACTATCCATACTCCGCCCTTCTGCCCTCCTACCTCCATCTGCCATTCTACTATGCCCAGAGTCCATCCCTCCTTTTAGCTGACTCAAATTGTGGGAATCTGAGGATCTTCTCTCCAACAGTTTGTGCCCATCAGAATTACGCCAATCCCCCAAAGGCCCCAATCCCGCAACCACATTTTTCTGAACATGATTGGAGCCTTGGCCGCCTTCACTGCTTTTCACATTGCCCTGCACATCTCGATCCCTATTCCGATCCCGGTCCCTGTCACGATCACGGTCCAATCTCTCATGACTACCATTCCTCTCATAAGAATCCTTCCTGTCCGTCCCACCATCACGGAACCGCTTCGAGCGATCCAAATCATCGCAGTGCCGCTTCCGCTTGAATGTTTCACCAAATCTGCCCCTTTCCCTCTCGGCCTTCTCGACAGTCGAATCCTTGGAATCCCTCTCATAATGAGACCCGTCCCTGTGGCTTTTCTCCCTGGAAGACTTCTCAGACCTCTTACTCCGCTCATAATCCTGAGACTTGGACCCCCCTCTGTCATGCTTCCTGTCATAATTCCTATCATTATCTGGGCTCCTGCCTGAATGCTTTCCATTATAGTCTGCAACATCCCTCCGAACCCTCTTCATTTCATCCCTCTCAGGCGCCCAATCATCGTCTCCCCCGACCCTTCTGTGACCAGCTGCCTTATTACTTTTACCCAAATCGTCCTTCCCCGTCTCAAATTTACCCTTGCTATTACTACTCGCTAACCTTCTCTTGTAATCATCACCATGAGAATGAGGATTCGAATACTTACCAGGTTCATCGTTCAAACCCTTGTCAACATTTGCAGCGCTTCGAGGATCTGAAGGCGGGGAATCCGACGGCGATGAATGCTCGTACTCATTGAGAAACGAGGCATGGGATCCTCCCGATCTGGGCTTCCTCAACGAAAATGTCCGTCGCTTCCTCACGCCTTTGACGCCATCGAAGTCCAGCCGCTCGGCCTTCTCCATGCCCGCACACTCTGCAACAAAATCCCCAGCAAAAGCCTCAAAAACCGAACATCAAAACCCTCATATACTCCACGAACCCTATGACCCCAAACACTGCAAACCCTCAAAAGTCTGTCATGATTCAAAACTTACAGATCTCAATCATAAAATTGCTCGGATAGACTTAAAGACTCAATAACAAAATCACCCAAATGGCGAAAAACTTGTGAGCCTCCCAAACCCTTGAAATACTAGACGCCATCAAATAACAAACCGTGAAGCTAATGGAATTAATATAATAAACTTGTACAGAGACAAAGAAAGAAAGCGCGAGAGTAGCGCAGAGAAGTGAAGTGGAAGGGAGTTACCAAACATACCCTTTAGAAAGCGGGCATATGGGAAGAATCCCCCTTAAGCCCCTTTAGTCATAAGGGGGTTTATGCCCGCCTGGCTATCTTTTGAGCTCCTGGTAAACTGTAAAGGGGGGAGCGTAATACCACCACCTATCGTTTGTCTTTGTCTTTGTGTTTGTGTTATTGTTCGTCTTGTGATTTCTCGCAAAATCCGTTCCCAATCGTTTCAAGGAGGACGGTGCGGATGAGGATTCCTTAGTATCTCTTCGTAATGGCGGAGGGGCAAAAAAGACCCCCCGCGGTCCTTACTACCAAGAATTATCAACAATTCTTCTTCTCGCCCCATTAAAAACTAAATCAAACAACAAATCGCCTCTAAAATAGCAGCCCGGTTAAACCCCAATTTCAAACCCTAACCCTGGTATTACCCTATTCACAGCGAGGGTTTGTCTTAGCGTCTTCTTGCAACCGTGGTAAGACTCAACCCCTTGCTTAGTTTGTTGGCAGAGCTCGGAGTTTATTTACACATAACACCAAGTGTAAGACACGTTTAACTGTGGTTCACAATCATCGTTGGAAATGGATAGTTGTTTGAATGTGTTTTCAGTAGTGCTGTGTATGTTTTTAAATGAAAAATATGTACAAATTTTTAATTAGTGACTCATTAAAATTTTAGTGGTGGATTAGTTTATAAGCATAAAAGTTTGGGTGATTTAAAAATGGATTAGTTTATAAGCATAAAAGTTTGGGTGATTTAAAAATGGATTAGTTTATAAGCATAAAAGTTTGGGTCATTTAAAAATTTAGTGGTGGATTAGTTTATAA
>ML798228.1:274084-292183 GCA_009831015.1 Picea engelmannii | reverse complement strand
TCCTTCTTTAGAAAGCTTATTGGCTTCTTTGTTTTTTCCCTACAGACATAAGCAAAACAAAGATGAGTGAAGGCTAATTGTATATTCTTGATGTCAAGAAATGATTGTTGTAGGGTGAAATTTGTCAAGGTGAAGTCTCCTTTAATCCATTGAATGACTAGAAGTGAGTCTACAAAAAATTGTATTTGTGTTACTCCTCTTTCCTAAGCCATCATAAGAACTAGTTTGAGAGCCATAAGCTCACAAAAATTGTTTGTTGTGGAACCAATTTCAACTTTGAAAGAGATGGTATGACTTGGGAAAGATAAATAATTACCCCCGCCCCACCTCTATTAGGAGTACCTTGAGAGGCTCCATCAAAGAAATCCTAGGGGGTTTTTTTATTTATGACTTCTGTTATACCATGTTTGTGAGGAAGAGAAATTGAAAATTCAAGGAAAGCATAGACGATGTTGAGACTTTGAGTGGCACATTTAAGAAGAAGGGTGTTCACACCCTAAAAAAGCTTGACATTTCTAGCTAGCCAGATTCCCCAAGCATAAGTTAGAGGGAGGGCTTTGTACCTCTTTGTGTCCTTATTTTGACACCATCGTCTAAAATTTTCTTCAATGGTGTCCCCTTCCCAAGTATTATGAATACATGTTAATCCTTTTATCTCTTTCCAAACTTGTTTCCAGTATGGAGAAGAAACGATAGGATGGAAATTGGATTCTATATCAGGTTCACAAAGACAACATATACCAAGTCCTTTGAAGCTTCATTTCTACATAATGTCCTAAGTTAGAGTCTGATTGTTAAGAAGGAGCCACATAAAGGTTTTATATTTAGAAGGAAATTTTTGTTGGGTATGTATTTTATTCTTTTCACGAGTAGTAGTGCATGTGTGTTGTGTCGTGCGTGCATAAGGGTTAGAGGGGGGGGCGCTAGGCCCCCCCTTGGGGTGTGCAGGGGGGTGAAGCCCCCCGTGCAAGGGTTCTGGGGTAGCGCCGTCGGATTTTTTTTTTGCCTCGAGAAACATGTCACATATTTAGGTGGTTTTTCGGCACATGGTTTTTTGCCGATGGTTTTCTATTTCTGGTTAAGGAATTAGGGTTGTTGACTAATACAGGTCATTGGGTTAGGGTTTTGGATATCGCTGGCTCCTATATGTATATTGTATTGTAAACAATGTATCATGATGAATGACTATAAAATATGTTGGTTTTCTCGGTTTGGGTTTCCAGGGGAAAAATCTCTGTGTAATGTTTGTATTTGCCATTGTATCTTTTCTGTTCTTTTACTGAAAATTTGTTTGCAGTAAATATTGTACAAGGTTAAAATCTACAATTTTGAACTTCCAAAGTGGCTTCCACCACTAGATTGGTGGGTTCTCATCACCTTTTGAGGTAAGTGCTTTGTAATCAACCTTTGGTTTGTAACCTCTAAATGGGTTATGAGACTAGATAAGCTCATATTTCTCTTCACTTAGTTTGATAAATCACTTTCTAAGGCTCTTGGTATAGGCCTTCCAACTATTTGCATATTCTTCCCTAAGACCTGATTCCCTCCAGGTGATCCATTGTTGTTGTCAATTGATTTTAAAGGTTCCCCTTGCCATATGCATGAGAATGTGGTATCCTTTAAACCCAAGATATTATACGAGGGGAGTTGGCAATTTGTGGGAGTCTTTGCATCCAATCCACAAGTCCAATCCTACCTGAACTTTGTCTCCCTTTCCAACACGCCATACCAACTAGTTTCCAATCAAGGGGCAAATTGAAGTAGTTGCTTTCCAATTGATCAAGGCATTCAACAATTTTTTAAAGGTGGTCCTTACCTAGTCCTTAATGGTGTTTAGAGATAGGTATATGTCCTTTATAAACTACACCCATAGTCCAAGACCTTGCATAATCCTCCAAACATTTTTTGCAATAAGTGCCTTTTAGAACATGAAGATATTCTTAAGACACCATCCTCCTTGACATCATAGAACTACAATTTTCCTCTAGGAGACCAAAGCCACTCCTTCCTTCTCTTGTGTCCCAAACCAAATGAAGCAATAACATAACTATCTGATATGTTCTAGTGCACCTTTCAAAATCCATAGGAGGGACATCCAATAGACTAGGATAGCCTTGAGGACCAACTTAACTATATCTAGTCTTCCACCATAGGAGAGCCATCTGATGCACTAGATATTGATATTTTTTCAACCTTGGCAATTAGCTACTGCCAGACACCTTTAAGATATATATTTACCTTTAAATGGAAGCCTAAGTATTTGAAACTAACATTAAAGTCGATTACAAGATAAGAAAAATCTGGGAGATATAGAATTTTTTTTGTCTATGAGAGACCCCATAAAGAGATAATCAACTTGGTCATATTGTTCTTCGTGCCAATGGTTTCATAGAAGATATCCATGATCTATTTGAGCTTGTCAATCATTATTTTGGTGTCATCACAAAAAATAAGGATATCATCAACAAAGAGTGAATGAGAGACATTACAAGAGTTGCCTATGAGAATACCTCTGAAGTTTCCACTTGTTGAGGTTGCTTTGATGGATCTACTAAGCCCTTCTACTACCAAAAGAAAGAGAAGAAAGGATAATGGACATAGTTTCCTTATTCATCTTTTTGGTTTAAATAAGGGGGAGTCTGCTTCGTTAATAAGAACAACGAAAGAGACTAAATTGATGCAACTCATGACCCACATAACAAATTGATAACTAAAACCTAGGTGGATGAGGATTAGCCTTGAGAAGAGCCAACTCACTTTGTTGAAATCTTTGGAGAGACCTACTTTACAATCATCACCCTCAGATTCTTTATCTTAATCGAGTGGAGGCCTTCTTGGAAAACTCCTACTACCTCATGGATTTGTCACCCTTCCAGGCAAGGAAACTTCTTAGGGAAGATCCAGTGAGATAGAATCTCTTTGAATCTTCTTGAGATAATCTTTGAGATTATTTTGCAGATGCAGTTGCATAGGGAACTGGGAGAAATTTTCATAGCAAGAGGGGTTATCAACCTTAGGAATAAGTGTTATAAAGGTGGTGTTGAAGGGTACCAAATTTCTCGCAGTGGATCTTGAGGCCTCCACTACTCTTCTAAGATATTCTTCAATAAGATCATAATAACTAAGAAACAATTTAATAGGGAGGCCATCTGGCCCAGGAATTTTTTCCTTCTCAAAGCTATGGAGGGTTATGAAGAGATTTTATTTCCCCACCTCTTCCATAAGTTCTTGATTATCCTATAGCTCAACAAATATGGGGAAGAAACTAGATAACTAGATCATTGTTGCAATGGTAGCTCAAAATTCATATTTGAATAAGGATTGAAAATACTTTACCCCTTAAAAAGTGGTTTTAGGGAAGTTTATTGTCCATGATCCATCCTCTTTTGTAATCTTCCAAACAAAGGTTATGTTTTTCCTACAATTGGAAAATCTATGGAATTTTTTTGTGTTATAATCTCTCACCTGTAGCCAAATTGCCCTACTTTTTAAGTGCCATTCTTTTTCTTTGTTTAGAAGTATTTTTCTTCTTTTGTTTTCAAGCTGACCTATCCCAAATTTTTGATCTTCTGTCAAAAAACCAAATCCATCCTTGGTGTAGTTGGAAGCTAAAATATCTACAATCTCCTATAAAGTTATGCCATCCTTTTATTTTTTTCTCCTTGGACCATGATATTTCCTCATACTTGACCTTTTAAAGTTTTGGTGGAATTGGATGGGTGTTGATTCATTAAGAGAGTCATCAAAGGGTTTCCAAGAATCTTTGATTTTTTGCACAAATTCCTCTTCCTTCAGCCATCCAAGATTCATCTTGAAGGGGCTAGGTTGCTTTCCTTAGGCAAGGGCCACCTATAGGATTGACACAATATTGTGTCAGAGTCTCCTCTAAGGAAATCCATTGTCATATTTTGAGTGCCTTTTCAAGGACATCTTTCAAAAGTAGAAAGAAGTCCAACCTTGTTGATGTTCAGATTGGTCAAAATATCAACAACAAACTCACAAGGATAAAAATCCCCCTGCATTTTTAGAGAGGTGGTACTCCTCTATGTTTGTCTGAAATATATATCTGATATTCTTGGACTGATATTCTTGGTACTCCTCTATGTTTTGGTAATGCCAACTTTTTCCAAGAGGCCATCACTAGTCCTTTGGTTTTTTGGTCTCCAAACAAGATAAAATTGTAGCAAAGTTTCCTAATGATTTCCAAAACACATTTTGGGACCCAGGAAAGTGATATCTAGTATATTGGAATTGCTTCTAGAACCTATTTTATCAAAACCAAACAACCTCCCCTGGACGACAACCATCTATTGCACCAAGTGTTTATTTTCTTCCAGTTTAGCTACAAGTGATTGCCAATCACCTTTTTATATTGATTTGGTTTAAAAAAGAAACCCATATACTTCAAACAATATTTTATATCAATTATCTTATAGGGAAAAGGCTGAGTAATAAAGTTTTTTCTTGCTCAGATATCCCCCACAAGGTCATTATAGATTTTTCAATATTAATGACCTTTCTAATGGCTTTGCAGAATAAATCCATGATGCCTTTGAATTTCTCAATGACTCTTCTGGAGCCTTCACAAAAAATTAGTATATCATCTATAAACAATAGATGAGTGATATTGCATGATACTATAATAGGTGGGCCTTTTATATTACCATTTCCTTCTACTTCTGTAAGTAGTCTACTCAATCCTTTAACTATTAAAAGAAAGAAGAGAGAAAATGGACGTCCTTGTCTAAGGCCCCTCCCTGATCTAAATAAAGGGGTTGTTTCTCCATTTAATAATACAAGAAAATATACTGAGGAAATACAACTCATTATCCAAACAACAAATTGATGGAAAAATCCAAAATGAATTAGAATTAGTCTAATTTAAATTTAAAGTCGATTTTCCTTGTCATAAGCTTTGGACAGGTCCACTTTCATCACCATCAATATTTAGTTTATGACTTTGATTGAATGAATGAATTCTTGGGCAACCTCAACTGCCTCATGGATTTTCCTTCCCTTTAATAACCCAAATTGTTCTCGAGAGATTTGACAGAGAACACTTTTCAATCTTCTAGCAATTATCTTTGAAATAATTTTGTATATGCAATTCCATAATGAGATGGGTCTAAACTTATCAAAGGTTGTAGGATTATCACATTAGCTCATAATTTTTTTTCCAAAAAAAATACCATAATTTTATTTATACTAAACAAAATTACCTTGCCATATGCCCCATCACATTCAAAAAAGTGCTCAACAACCATTTAGAGCAAAATGCTCTTCATATTTTCCTATCATTTTTTTTAATAGAAAGTGGGGGGGAATTTTGTTAAAAAGGGGGCGACGTTAAAAATGTCTAAGAGGTACATAAGTTTCAAAATTTGTCAGTAGTCTATCAAAAATTCCTTATTGAAGGGCTACTATAGTTGTTGTCATCAACTTTACATTCTACCCTTGATACACAAGTTCATGCTTTCCTATATACAATCTATAGAAGATACCCAAAATTTATGTTCTAAGACTTTTGCGACCATTGTTTTGATCATAAGGTTCTTTCGGATTCGTCGCATAGGTTTTTTATTTTCGACGTTTCGAACCAAACTGGTGTGGTCCATCATCAGGAAAACGCTTTCCTGATGATGGACCACACTAGTTTGGTCCGAAACGTCGAAAATAAAAAACCTATGTGATGAATCTGAAAGAACCTTCTGATCAATACCCAAAATGTTTATACAAAAATGAAACATTGAGGAAAAACCATTTGAGACGAAACCATATTGGTACCATTACTCTATTCCAAGTGTTGGAGCGTTCAAATCAAGCTAAGAAAGGGTTGTTGTCGAAGAGGAGGATCATCTGAATTCATTAGTGTGTCATTTTGTTGGGGTTTATCACGAAATTCCTCCCACTATTGTCTAAGAGTGGTGCAATCATCTTGTAACTACCAAATAATTTTCCTCTGGGAGACTGACTCTTCCAAAACTCTGATTAGATGAGT
Organism: Picea engelmannii; assembly: GCA_009831015.1. Lineage (NCBI taxonomy): Eukaryota > Viridiplantae > Streptophyta > Pinopsida > Pinales > Pinaceae > Picea > Picea engelmannii. Next base: position 286,185 of record ML798228.1, on the reverse strand, counting down.
TGAGAGACCATTGAACCGGATCTATAGGGAGAGAATTGAATTTTTTGAGTCTTCCATATCTGCTTCTAGCTGCTCCATTCTTCGATTCCATTGGCTTGAATCCCTAGACACCATTGTCTTGCACCTGTGTCAAACTAGTGAAGAAATAGACAAAATGAGAGAACAAAGTTGAATTTATGCACCCACAAATAAAAACTAGACTGAAATTGAGTCACATCTTGTGTGAATAGATCCCCACACATGATCAATGTCACCTTCATAATGTCGCCACCCTTGACAAAGAATTTCCCACACACAAACTGGGTCATTATCCTTAGATCCCCACCTTCAAAAATCATTGCCATGAGCTACGATCGAATGAAGTAAAACCGAGTTCTTCCCACATTGCATGGGAGGGAATGAATGAGGTTGGGGAAAAGATGGATCCTAATGCAGAAGGTTAATGAAGACTCATGGGAGTGCATGGCGTACACGCGCCCATGGGAATGTGATGGTAGCATGACAACTCCCCTTGTTGATGTTTGATTGGGTGACGATGGCTATAAGGTGGGGTTCTCGAAAGGGGGGCGAGGGAGCCCCCCTTTTTCTAATTTCCTTATTCAACCAACAAACTTGGTTTATCGCTAAGCCTCTCATGAGGGATAGGGACTGAAGGCCTCCCTTTTTCAAAACTTTAGGGTGTGATTGGCATCTCATGGCATTATTTCAATGGATTTAGATCCATTTATGGATAGGATTCTTACTTGTTGTTTGATGGCTAGGTTTTCCTGCCTGTCAACTTCCCGATTTTTTGATTGTAAGACATGGAATAATTCTATTGCTCGAAAGGACTGCATTTCTATTCAAATTCTACAAAGGATGCCTCGAAGATGGATATTCTTCGATAGAGATATATGCCTTGCATGATTAATTGTCAATTTGGCACCTTCGACCATTGTGATATGAAATATGCCTTTGCCAGAATCAAGCCCTGAAGTGAGATGTAGGCTTCAACTACGTTATTTGAAGAATGGCCAATGCTCCAAGCAAAAGAGAGTTCCAAATGTCCTCCTAGGTTAAACAACACCCCTCCCACACCTATCATCCCATTCATATTTTCTGATCATTATACATATAATAGTTGGCTATTTATTTACGCAATAAATTGCATAAACAATTATATATATCATCACACTATTTCTTTTCTCAAAAATTCACATAAATAGTTACCTAGTTAAAATAATAAAGTTGTGATCAATCCTCATTCAAAATAAATACAAGTGTTTCATTATATACAAGGTGCATATACTAAGTTTGTGGAAGCAATTCAGTGGCTTTGGCAAACTCTGACGAGGGTTTCAAGGCTAGGGTTCGATGGTTATAAATTAAGCAGCGGTCAACATGGTGACCAGAGGGGGAGGGAGCGGGACTCCCTCCTACAAGCAGGTAGTGGCGGACATAGAGAAAGGCCCACGTGGCGTGGGATTTAAGGAACCCCTGATAGGTCCCTCAGGATCAAAGACAAAGAATAATAAAGAGGATAACGAAGGAAAAAATGACCGAGCAGGGGAGGAGGCCAGGGAAGCCTAGAACAATACGCCATAAATGGCTAACCCTAGTGGGCTAGGTGGGAACAATCCATGCAATCCAAAAACAACGTTAATCCCAAAAGTTATCCTGGAAGATCCCCAAACCCAACTCTTGCGAGATAATATGAAGACACATGCCCTAATCTGCAAGTTTATGGGCCTTTGGCCCACAGAAAAGACTCTACGCAGTTGGATAAAATACCAATGGAAGCTGAGTGGAGAAGTCGACCTCCACCTGAGATCAAAATGTTTCTTCACAACAGTTTTTATGAACTTAGAGGACATGGATAAAATCTTTGAGGGGGGACTGTATTTCCATGCCTCAGCGGGGCTGTACATGCGACCGTGGAAGGAAAACTTCTCCCCAGAAAAGGAGACCTTTAAAAATGTCCCAGTCTGGTTTAGGCTTTATTCCCTACCATTATATTACTGGTTGTCGTCCACCTTCGAAGCTATAGGGAACAAGCTAGGAAAATATGTTAAGACATCGAAAGCAACATTAAAAGGGAGGTATACATCCTATGCGAGGATCTGTATAGAGATGGATGTCTCAGGAGCTCTCTCGGAGGCCATAAGTCTAGAGTTTAGGGATGAGGAATGGATCCAAAGTACAGACTATGAATAGATATTGTTTTGATGTAGGTGTGATGAACATGGGCACCTACTAAGATAATTCCCTCTAAACAAAAAACCGGAACATGAAAACTCTAAACAACAATAAGATGAGGACGGATTTGTGAGGCCGAATTACAAAAGTATGGGAAATAAGAGTCAAGGAAAGCCCCCCACAGGGAGTAATCCGAAAGCAAGGAATAGAGCATAAGGAAGGGGAAACTCTAAATAGGGGGAGGAAGAGGAAAAGAAAAGGGAAAAAACAAGGGAGATAAATGAGCAGGAAACCCCTGAGACCACATAAAATCAAAACACCAAAGGAGATCAGGGATGCGATAGGAGCACACTGGAAGGAGGAGGAAAAGACACCAATACCCCAATGTAGAAGGTAGACAGAGATTCATAAATGACACCAAGCGAGGTAGGAACATAAGACCCAGACCTCAGAGACATCGTGGAAAGGGAAGGGATAAACCTTTTGAACATATTGGAACAATGGAAAAGGCAGGGAGTCGACAACATACCACCAAAGCAACTGGATCGCATTCAATACATTTTCCTTCTTAGGGAGGAGGAAAAAACCATAGGAATCAAGCACATGCATGCCGAAATAGGAAACGTGGGTATCAAAATCAGAGATGGACAACCACAACACTCACCAAAGTAGGCAAAATAGAAGAAAGGGAGGAAATCGAACAGTGTAGCCCTACATGAACTAGGAGCTATGTTGATAAATTTAGGTAAGATCAAAAAGCTCTTTCCTAACTCCCACCCACATGTTTAAATGAAAGTCATTACTTGGAATATAAGAGGCCTGAATATCCCAAGAAAACAATGAATCTTTAAAAATAGACCAAGGAAGGAACAACCTGATATTTGTTTCATACAAGAGACCAAATGCAACATGGAAAGAATGGAAATAATCAGTAAGAAATACTAGAGTAAGTACAAGTTTCTAACAGTAGAGAATCAAAACATGGCAGGATGTATACTCACCCTGTGGAATCCACAATCGGTGAATATAATCTCTGCTAAAGCCACTAGGCACACATTATCTGTTAAAATGCAAGTGATAGGGAACACAGAAGAGGTCCTTTGTATAAATGTGTATGGACCTCAAGCATTGGAGGAAAAAAGAAGAATGCTCTTGGACCTAGAAAATCTAAAGGAGCGGACCATTAACCTTCATTGGATTCTAGCTAGGGATTTCAACATTATAACTACTTTGACTGAGAAAAAAGGGGGCAACCGGAGATTGGACAGAGATGCAGAAGAATTCACAACCTTCATAGATACAATGGAGCTAGTGGACATCAGGACTAGCAATGGCCAATTTACATCTAATAACAAAAGACTATCACACCACCAGGTGGCCATGTGTCTAGACAGATTCCTAGTCTCGGAATCCATCATTATGCAGGGTTTAGCATTGGACTGCAATATCCTTCCCTGAAGGGGATCATATCATTGGCCAGTGCAATTGGAGGCAAATTTTCAGACAACACCAAAGAACAAGCCCTTCAGATTTGAGAAGTTCTGGATCGACCACCCAACCTTCAAAGAGAACATCAAAACATGGTGGCAGGAGGAACTCTCAGAACAAGGGACAAAGATGTTCAGACTACACAAAAAACTCAAGTACATAAAGCAAAGACTTAAGGAGTGGAACAAAGAAGTTTTTGGAAACATTGACCAGGAGAAAAAAACGATCAAGGACAGAATGGGAGAGTTGTAGGAGCAATGTATCCAAGAGGGTTATACTGAGGAAAGGAAAAAATAAGAAAACCAATTACTCCAGGATTGAGAAGCAAGATGTAAGTAGGAAGAGACCTCGTGGAGACAAAAATCTAGAATCATGTGGCTTAAGGAAGGGGAGAGGAATACCAAGTTCTTCCACATAACAACTATAGCGAGAAGATCACATAATAAAATTTTGAAGATTCGGGATCAGGATGGGATAGAAAGAGAGTCCCACCAAAACATTGAAAACACATTAGTGAAACACTTCCAGGGGACAGCCAAAGAACCCAACCAGGACAGGACCGTTGCCATCCAGAGGATAGTTAGGCACATCCCCAAGTTGGTCATAGAGGAACATAATGTCAACCTGTGCAGACCCATAGCAAAGGAAGAAGTCGACCAAGTGGTCCAGGAGATGCCTAACGGAAAGGCCCCATGCCCAGACGACTTCACCGTGGATTTTTTCAAAGCCTGTTGGGATGTGGTTAAGCATGAGATTTATGGTATAGTGGAGGACTCCAGACGCTTAGCCTCCATCCTGAAGGCACTAAATTCCATGATGATCACTCTGATCGCAAAATAAAATGAAGCAAGAACTCCAGATCGCTATAGGTCGATATCTCTGTGCAATGCAATGTATAAGATAGTTTCCAAAGTAATAGCTAATAGATTGAAACCACTCCTTCCAACATTGATATCACAGGAACAGATGGGCTTTGTGGAAGGGAGACAGATTCTAGATAATACCATACAAGCACATGAAATAATACACACATTGAAAATTAAAAGAAAAGCGGGGATGCTAATCCAACTAGACTTGGCAAAGGCTTATGACAAAATAAGCTGGCAGTATATGGTGAAGACAATGCAAGCTTTTGGGTTCAACCAACATTAGATTAAATGGATCATAAACCTAGTTTCTACAACAAGCTTCTCGTTGTTAGTCAATGGAGGGCCATCGAAGCTTTTCTATCCAACGAGAGGCAAAAGACAAGGGGATCTGTTACCCCCCTTCCTCTTCATTCTAACGATGGAAGGGTTGAGCAGGAGTATAAAAAATGCAATGGTCGCATGAGAAATAAAGGGCCTAAAACCGTTCAAAGATTTCTCGACCTCAACACACCAATAGTTCATGGATGACACCCTGCTCCATGGCACCCCCATGATAAAGGAAGCAAAGGCATATAAAAAAATCTTAGAGGATTTCGGAGAGGCCTCGGGGGATGAAATAAATCACTCCAAGTCCATGATATATTTTTTCAATACAAATCCTACAATCCAAAGGAACCTGACCAACATTTTGGGGTTTCAACGTAAAACACTCCCAACGAAATATTTGGGAGTACCCCTGACGGATAGGGCGTGTAGGAACGTAAAGTGGGAAGGAGTTATCAACAAGTTGCAGGAGAGGGTAAGAATTGGACGTACAGAGCACTAAACCTTGCCGGATGGCTAATATTGACTAAAGCAGTCCTACAAGCAATCCCGATGTTTCTTATGTTGATGTTTCCAGTCCCCAAAGGCATCCTACAAAAAATCGGAGCCATCTAGAGAGATTTCCCATGGAGAGGAGCAGAGGACAAAAAGAAATGGGACTTGGTGGCGTGGGACAAGGTGTGTAAACCAAAGAACAAAAGGGGCCTTGGGTTACAAGACCCACAGGTTACCAACGAGGCATACAGGGCAAAGTTGTGGTGGAGATGGGTAAAGGAAATCTCGACGCCATAGGTAAATCCGTGGAAAGCTAAATATGCCCCAAAAGTCAAAAACCAGGAGTGGGTCAGGTTCATGGGCACAAGGGAGGGGTCAACCATCTGGAATCTAGCTTGGAGAAATAAAAACTGGATACAGAGTCACAACTTTTGGGAAGTCGGGAATGGGAGAACATCGAGGTTCTAGGAGGATGTGTGGCAACAGGAACCCAGAATGGAAAATCAGGGCAGGGAGAAGCTCAAACATGAGATGATTAGGAAAGGAAAAACAAAATTCCACCAGTAATGGAAGCAAAGGGAGGGGAACGCCAGGTGGAGGATTTGGGACAAACTTAACCCACAGATTAGAGCTCAGATCGACATAGTGACGAAAGAGGTTGAGTAGGAATTGGGGGAAGGGAAAATTGGGGTCTCGGAAGAAGAGGACCAATTGAGGTGGGGAAGGAAAAATGGGGGAGAATTCAACCTAAAAGAGGCCCAATACTACATAGCAAGCCAGGACCAAGGAAACCCAGAGCCACACTGGGAGAGGATATAGAAGGGCCCCCAATGGCCAAAGATCAAAATGTTTGAATGGCTAGTCCTACATAAGAGGATACTGACCCGAGAGAACCTAACAAAAAGGGGTTTTATAGGTCCCTCATGGTGTCACCTATGTAAGGTCAAGGAAGAGTCGACAAATCATCTCCTCGACGAATGCATCTATACAACTGAGATATGGGACTGGGTGGTCTGTATTTACCACCAATCGAATCGGGTCAAGGAGTATATCAGAGCGACAATCAAAGACTGGAAAGAGAGGTACAACGAAAATGAGGCGGTGAACCTTTGGTGGGTTCTGACATCGGGGATGGTTATATGGGTGATTTGGAAGGAACGTAACAAGAGAATTTTCAAGAATGAAAGCTAACTGATTGAGCGGATAAAGGACACAATTGTAACCGAAATAAGAGAAACAATGCAGAGCCTTAACCTTAACAATGCCAAAAATCAAAGCATAGGTCAAGACCCCCGAATTTTGGAACTCTTTTATCTGAAAGAATAGAGCCATAGCATACTTGTGGCCCAAGATCCACATATCTAGACAAGAGTCAGTTCCTGGGCTGCTCCTTCGACAAGTTTCCTCAAACTGAATTTTGACGGGGCAACGAAAGGCAATCCGGGGGTGGAAGGCGCAGGTGGATTAATAAGAGACAGTGGAGGAAAAATTCGTTCGCTTGTATGCTAGGAGCATAGGCAATTCAACAAATAATGCAGCGGAGTTTGGAGCGCTGGAACTCAACCTGGAGATTTTGTGCAGAGAAGGTATGACAAAATCCATCATGGAAGGAGATTCGACCCTGGTTATCAACACTGCAAAGAAAATCCAGTATGGAACCAAGGTGGGCAAGGTGTAAAGTCATTAACGTCTAGCTCAGTCCCTTCAAAAAATCAAGGAGCATATACGAACCCTGAACACGGTAGAGTTTCGATGGATTCGCAGGATGACGAATGTGCTAGCGGACATGCTAGCCAACGAGGGGGTTAACAGGGAGGGACAAGAACTAGAGGAGGCCTGGACCAGAATCCACAGGGGACAACTTAGAATAGACTGCATCCACCCAGCGACAAGAGATCATAGTGGCAGCTTCAAAGACGAGGGTCACATCGAGAATGACGCGAGGCTTCTCGAACTGATGTGGGACCTAGGGAGAATATGCTTTTCACAACACATGGACACCAGTTATCATGTGGGAACACAATAGGCAGTAGGTGGGCGGACATAAGGTAGTACGATACATCAACAAGGTTAGAGGTGAAAGCAATATAGAATGGTCAGGCAATAGGCTAGATGTTCAGAACAAATTAAGGGATGAGGAGATCATGATAACTAGGGAAGAATCATCGGCCCCCAGAACAAGTATGGGGATAAGAACGACCAGATCCAAAGTGAGTAAGGGCAGAGGAAAGGATTGGGGAAGAAATCATAACATCATGGGCAACCCAACCTTACCAGAAAATAATGAAGGGCGAGTTCACCACCTCGAGCAAAAATTGGTAGGAGGTACAGGCCCACAGATGGGGAAACACCATAAGAAGAAGGCCAACATACAAGAATGCAACCAGAAGGTGTTAACGAGTAAGGGTCATTACAGCCTCAAGAGCAGAGTAGGTAAGGAGAGGAGCGAAGTGAGGAATAGGAAGAACTACCAGCGTAGGGTCTTGGGGAGACAAAGAAACATGGCGCGCCTCTAACACATGAAAAGAAAGAGAATCCCCCTGGGGAAGGAGATCTTGGAAAGCTCGAGGCATTTAGCTAGGATTGAGCAGGATATGAGAGAGGCGGAGAGCACCTTCCATACGCTGGTCTCACCAAAGGGGAAGGCAACAATCAACAAGTGGGAAAAGGTGTAATGTCCCCACTTTGGGACATCATCACAGTGCCGAGATTTATGATGACTAGAGTAGCCAGATGGATGTTATAGAGAGTACAAGGGTATTTGAGAGGCATTGTGGGGTCCAACTTGCATTGATCATCATATTCCATCATTATGATCCATTCCGCATAGGTTGGCTTTGGTTTCGTTGCATTCCGACGATTTCCATGATTTTGACTATTTTGGGCTATAAGTTAATTGAAATCACTGAAGAGGTCATTTTGGGCACATTACTTGGAGGAACCTCTCAGTGTAATATCTCATTGGAATCGGGAGGAGAAACACTACAGGATGGGATGGATAGAAGTGACTTTCAGTGGCCAGGGAAGCCCCAAGGAGAGATAAGGAGCTTTTCAGAGGTAAAAAGGTTAATTAATTAATTAAAGTGATTTATTTAATTAATTAAATATTAATAAAATGAAAGTCACTTTGGAGGGACAAGGTGAGCCAAAAAGTATAAAAGGAAGGCAAGGGCCTCTACTCATGATTCATGTATGATCTTATTTTGATATTTGGCTTCTAGCTAGTGAGCCCAACATTGAGGGTTTTGAGGGTTTTGACTTAACAAACCCTAGAGGACGATTCGGTGGTGAAAGATTCCACCTACCTTGTCCCAAGATTGGTCTCGGAGATGCAATACGCTCCCACACCATTCTAGTTCCAGATCTACTCAGTTGCAGGGGGATTCTACATCAGTTTCATGTGCAGATACAGAGAGGGCGCACCAGTTGAGGGTTTCCAGCAAGAGGGGTGCACCATCCATTGAGGGAGGATTCATTCTAGCCAAGGAGAAGGGATTTCGGGAATTCCAGGTATTGGGTTTTCCTTGCAGGTACCATAGCGCCATTATTGGATATTTTTGGAGGGATTATTATGGAGGATTGATTGACATTGAGAGAGGGACGATTTCCCTAAGAGGAGGGTGCACAATCATTTGGAGGGCAGGTAGATCTAAGGATCTAGCAAGCATTTTGAGGAAAGTTTCAGGAGGTTTGGAGGGCTCATTCACCTTGGCCGAATTATCTAAGGTTTCAGTCATCCAGTGGGGCACACCATTCAGTGGAGGAGTTCAGATCTACAGGGTTTGAGAGGGATCTTGGAGATTCAAGCACCTGGGTTGTTCTTGCCATCACCCGATCTACTGTTTATCATCTCTCTTGAGGTGATTGGACATATTTGGCACCAAGGCCGAATTGTTGAGGAGCTTCAGCTATCCAACAAGATGTGGCATTGGTCTTCATTTCTTAACCAACCTTTGGAGGCTTATTTTGTATTGTCGGGAGCATTTTGTAGCAGCTCTATTGTCTATCATCATGGCCATCTGTTGAGCATTCCAGATCGACATCTTCATTGTAGTAGGTTTCTCTATTTCATGAATAAAAGCAGATTTGAGATGTTTTGGCTTGTCTATCATATTGCATATGGTTGAGGTATGTTCCATGGTTGTCTCTTCTTGTTATTTGCTGCAAACATTCATATAAACACATCAGTAAACCCTAAGGCCGAAATCAAGAGGCCATTCAACAAGTAAACACACCTAAACAAGTAATTCAACAAAGTGTTTGACGAAACACCACAACCAGAAAAAGTTAAAAAAGACACCAAAACCGTGATGATCCTTACATAATGGCTTGGGATCCTTACAGTGGTATCAGAGCTTAAATACTGCCAACCTGAGGGGTCTTTCATAGGGATAAATGGATAGTTGGAAGGAAATGGATAAGATAGCCTTGGAGATGACATGCTTGGAGATAACATATTCCAGCCTTAGTGAGGAAAATAAGGCTCTCATAAGCTTTCCTTAGTATGTAACCTTTAGAAAGCCCGATTGGAGCAAATGGGATATTTTACATGGGATCATCATAGCAGATAAAAAGAAAAAAAAAGAAGCTAGATGGTGGGAAGAATAAAGAAACCCCACACCAATTAGGAGCATGCAACCTTGCTATAGTTGCAAGGGGTCGTGGGAACCAAATCATAGCTACAGGGGTAAGGATCAGAAGCACACTATTGAGGCACACTATGACAGTGATGATGAGATGTGTGAGGATGGAGTGATAGATGTGGATTCAGAGCAGTCGGATGATGACAGTGACTCTGGCACAGAGGCTAGTGATAGTGACTCTACTTTAGAGGATAGGGACGATGACTCTTGCACAAAGGCTAATGATGCTTGCACGCTTGAGGAGGATGATGACCCTTGTGTAGTGGATAGGTAGCTGGATGGACAGGACGATAGCACCAGTGTCTCAACAAACATGTCACATACCATTGATGACCTTACGCCTCAGCAGAGTGGTGACACTAGTGAGGAGTCATATGTGTTAGCACCTAGAGATGATGAGCTTCCTATGGGGGCCGTGACACATCTGTCACCTGTTTAGACACCCATGATAGCCACGTCACATGAGGAGATCAGTGGCACGTCAGGTATGATGGATGAGCCTAGTGTGAGGGATGGACACCATGGACAGGTAGACCCACAGGTCCAGGAGGAGGTACAGGATGTACATGTAGTTGACCTCACACATACAGGTCAGCCAGAGGAGATGGAGTCACAGCTATTGGAGACTCCAGTGGTTGAGTAGATTGCATAGGCTAACAGGTTGATGGAGCACTTACTTCCAGGATCGACTTGCATTGATGAGGATTCACTCTTTAGTATTCAGGATGACCATAGCATGTGTTTAGACACAACTATATGGGATCCAGGCGTAGAGGATAGTAGTAGGATGAGTTCACAGGAGGATACGACTGCTCATACATGATACATTGTGATTCAGGGGGAGATAACATCTAGTGATGAGATGTGTTATTCCCGAGTTTATGTTTTAAGGCTATAAAACATACTGTCAAGGCATCCGTAAATAATTTTAAAGAAATGATTTGGGAATAAGGAATCAAAGAAAGATCAGAGCAGATTCAGTTTCTCAACTGCCTCTGTCTTGCTTCCTGTTGTTCTTGAATTCTAATGTCTCGCTCAATAGCAACCCATGATCATTCTAACTCAACCCGGTTAGTTGTTGTTTGTAAAATGGTATTGAATAAATTTAAGGCAATACTGGTTTGATCCTGAAGGCCCAGTTCAACGTTGGGTTGTCTGCTATTTGGGACAGTCATGGATGATAAAACATTATTTGTTTATAAATGGGATTTTAATCAGTTTGTTACTTCAGATTTCCGGAGATGAGATCAAGGAAAACAATTTTAAAATCTAAAACAGTAATGTAAACACATCCAAGGTCGTTTCCTGGTTTTGTAACAATTTCGAGAATTGTAAACAACAAATAAACAATACAGAGAAATATAAGGCTTTAATCAAGAAAGAATCTCATATTTCAATAAACAATGATGAAAGAAAAACGAGGTATCTAACAAGAGTTAAATATTAAGGAACAAAAGTTTTACAGGTCTTAAAATTACTAAAGTGATTTCAGAGGAAAAACTGTAAATCATTTGACATCCAAACCAATCTGAAATATAAATCCACGATGTATATAACTTCAAATTGATTACTTGTTAGAGAAAACATTAAAGGAAAAATTCAACAAAGTATACTAAACAGGGAGAAGACACATAGCTACAAAGTTGCAGGATCAAGAATCTCGTTTGTGATCTATATTCTGATGTATTTCAAAACTGATATTACAAAATAACTCTCTCCAAAAATTTTGAAGCCTTTTCTCAGCCTTTCGAAACTATATTTATACCTTTTCATCAAAGCTTCTCGTTGGTGACTAACCAACTTCCTAAAATTTCGGTTACATAAAAATAATGTCAACTGTTTACAATTTCTTTTAAATTTCTAATAATAAAAACATTTAAAAAAGGTTTTAAGCTTGCGTCGACGAACTTCTTTTATCCGCATCAATACATTGAACGCATTTCAATAAAAACTTCACAAAGATACTGGGAGCATCGGGTATCTCATTTGCTTCAAATGAGAAAAATCTCTTCTGTAATTCGGGCAACCGACTTTCTATCATCCTTTCTGTAAATTTAACAGCTTTCAACTTTAGATTTGAAACTACCATCCACTTGTTGATCTCTGT
>ML798228.1:254004-273800 GCA_009831015.1 Picea engelmannii | reverse complement strand
CTCATCCAAGTCTTTATTCAATTTCTGGATTTCTTGCATATCCTTTAGTCTAGCTTGTTCTAGACCCTTCTGTATTCCCCAACTAATATTTCTTTCATTTTCTTTTGGTTTGTCTTGCAACTGGATTATTGTTTGGTCCTTCTATTCAAGCAGAGTTGTTAAATTGCCTACAAAATACATGTTTGTTGATGCTATAGCACCCATTGTACCTGATAATTCTGTAGCAAACTCTCCATCCTTGAGTTTCTTCCCATCTATAATAACTCTATGCTTTTTAATCGTTCCTTCTCCTCTTGGATGAATTTCCTGTTTCAAGACTCCTCTTCGCTTTTTACTGAAAAAATAATCTGATGGGGGGATTTCATCTCTTGAAATCGGCTCTAGATCACTGACATATAAAACTCCTTCATAGGGGGTTCCGAAAGTCGACTGTAATGGAGTTAAAGAGGTGATAGGACTACCAAGTTCAGTTGAAGCTGTTCCTCCTATCTTTTCTGGAAAATTCTTCATGATTTCTGGAACTGTTTCTGGCTCTTTTCCCTTATCCATTCCCGATTCTTTTGTTTGAGAACCCTCTGCGTCTTGGGAAGGTATCTCAGTATCCTTAAACTTACCTTTGTCATTTGCTTTACCCTAAGTATTAGTTTCAAACCCTGGAGGGGGTTCTTTCTGTTTCGACGATGGGGTCGAAATTTCACCCTGTAAAATCTTAGGTAGGCAGCTTCGCCTATGGTTTTGAAAATATGTGAATCCAGCCTGTGAGTCAGGTGGCAAGGCCCGAACTCTGTTCAACACTTCTGCATAAGACTTAACATCTTTAAAAATATCATCATAAATAAATACTTCATGTTCATGTGCCTTTAAATTACAATGCATGTAATGCCTACTTATTATTTGGTAGGGGTCATGTTTTCTGTGCTCAATATTTTCTAACTTCACTTCTTCCAATGACTCGGCCTCTACCTTAGAATTGTCTAAATTTGATAAAGGAAATTTCCCAATATGAACAGGGAAAGATGGCCATGCTTTTTTTCTGGAGTGCTTTTAATTCCAATCCAACACCGCCCTTAGCTATTTGATGAGCTACTTCTCTGCACACCAATTTGTCTGGTAAGAATTTCGGGAGTGCATGAGGGGGAATTGAATAACCATAAACCCTAATGTAGGAAAAAATTTCCTCAATAAACCAGTCAGCAACTGATTTAAGAATTTCTATGACTGCATCAGAAATGCGAGGGGGTTCGCATCCAAAAAATAATTTGTGCATAGGAATAATGACAAAATGACAAACCTCGTAAAATGCCTCTTTAGCATTTTCTTCCCAAAGGGATGAGTGATATTTATGAACAGGCTCTGTGCAGGAAGTACTCCAACTCCAATTCATTAATGGAAAGGGGGTCATAAAACAGATTGCATCCATAATATATGCAGACATATAAAAAAACATTGGTTGTCCCTTTGACTTGGCCGCTTTATAGTTTAAAATTTCTTGTGTTAGGTTATCCGACAAAATTTTATGCCAGTTAAAACCATTTCCTTCTGAAACTTCCTCTAAGAAGGGTACCCAATCTGCATGAAAGTGACAGGGATCTTTTCTCCCGAAAAGTCTGCATAACATCATGGCTATATAAACCATATATTCGTTTAAGGAGGCTATAACATAAATCCCATGAGTATCAGCCCTAAATTTTGCTTCAGACCTCGCCCATCCTCTAATCATGTCGAGATATGTCTGGTCTGCCACAATACATTCCTTTCTCTGAAACTCAGTTAAAAATTCAGCATTAAAGGTGTGTTTATGATTCGGCGAGAGATTATACATTACTTGAATTTGCTCAGGCCTAAATGAGTCGACGATAGCTCCTTGCTCGTTTTGAATGCTCCTTGTTGGGATATCTACCTTATCCAGAGCCCAGCCGACCATATCAGTATATGCCACCAACCTCGAATGCACAACAACCTTATGAAGTTCAGACTCAACAATGTCCCGGAGATGATTTTCCGAATCAGGGTTAGCATTCTTTAGCTTGTACTCCAGCAATTCAGAAATTCGAGTCCATGATTTGATGGAGTGTATGGCGTGTGGAGTAGTATCAGAGATAATATTACCTTCCTGTGTGTCTTCGTTTTTCTTCGGTGCCTTTTTAGGTGCCATGGCTCTGCATTTTAACTTAAAAACCTTTCAAAGAAAGTAGATGAATAAGCTCAGCTTAAAATGAAAATACAGACTTTCGAACATTTACTTTGAATATATTTTAAACATGACGAGATTTGTACAACTGTCACGAAATTAAACCTCTTAATGCAAAAGATATTTTACCGAGATATGCTTTTAATGTCTGTACTTAGGCGCTGTCGATTTTTTTTAAAATAAAACGAGAAACTTACTTAATCAGAAAATGAAACATTAATGAACACTTAAAGAATGATTATCATTAAACCTGTTTTAGAAGGAAGATTGATTAGTGTTAATTATAAATTAAATCTGAAAACATCACTTTTTGGGGTTTCAGAGATCTTGATGTCGAAAGGTATATCGTTGAAAAAACTTGATCGCTGAAATCACGATGTTTTAATTAAGATTTAAACGTTTTTTATCACAATAATTATTTGAGATAAGATGATATCGAGATTTCGGAAATCCTGATGTCAAGAAGTATGTTACCAATGAAGTCCGATCACCAAAATCGCGAAATCGCGACGGTTTGTTTGTTTTAAACATGACTTAACTTATCTTAATTAACTGAATGATCATGATTAGGGCCAAAACATAATTAGTTTAATCTTACATGATTTATGAATCGGGATTTCGGAAATCAGGATTTCGGGAAACATGATGACAAGAGACGCGCTCTCATAGAACCGCAAATCCCGAAATCGTGACGTAATTATGTTAACTTTAAACCTTTCTTAGAAGAGACTAAACTAATCCATTTTTAAATTAAGGTTCCAATGTTTCGGAAATCAGGGATCGGGGTTTCGTGATTCAATTTGCATCAAACATTTGTTTGTAGAAAACCCCGAATCCCGATTTCTTTAATGTTTAAATTAAAAAATCGCAAATTTTAAAATTACACCCGCTTTAAATAATTTTTTCAAAAAAGCGTTGGAAAACTTAAATTTTTGTAAACTTTTTTCCGTTCGTTGTCCAAAAATAATCAATAAAAAGGTATCGCGAATTTAGAAATGACGAAATTCTTGTTTTAGGAAAGCCGAAACCTTAAAAACACAAAAAAAAATAAAAATCTAGGCCTTAAGGATAAAAGATTTTTAAGATCTGTTTCAACAGGATGCATTGGCATATAGGAGTACCCAACAACACAGTAGACAGTGGACAGTTCAACACACCATTTTATGCAGAGGGTGTTTTTGGGGATTCCAGAGTTGACACTAGCAGGGCTAACACTAGCAGTGAGGGGTCTGAGATGGCACCTCAGCATGACCATGATCAGGAGTCACACCACTTAGCAGCACAGTTGAGAGTTAGTGAGGCTATGATCAGGGCAACCACTAGATGTATTGATGGAATGCATGCAGTGATGGAAGATTACTTTTGGAGAGCATTAGTGGCACAGGGTAGCTCAGATGGAGGATTTTCCATGGATTATTTTCACACTCTCAAGAAGAGAGTGTCTATGATGAGGACTGAATACCAACAGTTGTTGACAGACAGGGACTACCCACTAAGGATTGGTGAGTTGTATCATAGGGCATTGAGGGGGCAGGAGTTGGTGATAGACCAACTCACTCAGGAGTTGGAGAGCACTCGAGGATTCTTGAGAGGCACACAGATAGCCCTTCAAGAATCAGAGTCTAGATCAGATGAGCTTTTTGAGGAGATCCGTCAGAGATCCACTTCATCTATCTTGGAGGACACTCTTTCACGTTTCTTATCACAATAATTATTTGAGATAAGACGATATCGAGATTTCAGAAATCGGGATTTCGGAAATGCTGATGTCGAGAAGTATGTTACCAATGAAGTTCGATCACCGAAATCGCGAAATCGCGACGGTTTGTTTGTTTTAAACATGACTTAACTTATCTTAATTAACTGAATGATCATGATTAGGGCCAAAACATAATTAGTTTAATCTTACGTGATTTATGAATCGAGATTTCGAAAATCAGGATTTCGGGAAACATGATGACAAGAGACGCGCTCTCATAGAACCGCGAATCCCGAAATCGCGACGTAATTATGTTAACTTTAAACCTTTCTTAGAAGAGACTAAACTAATCCATTTTTAAATTAAGGTTCCAATGTTTCGGGAAATTGGGGATCGGGGTTTCATGATTCAATTTGCATCAAACATTTGTTTGCAGAAAACCCTGAATCCCGATTTCTTTAACGTTTAAATTAAAAAATCGCAAATTTTAAAATTACACACGCTTTAAATAATTTTTTCAAAAATGCGTTGGAAAACTTAAATTTTTGTAAACTTTTTTCCATTCATTGTCCAAAAATAATCGATAAAAAGGTATCGCGAATTTAGAAATGACAAAATTCTTGTTTTAGGAAAGCCGAAACCTTAAAAACACAAAAAAAATAAAAATCTAGGCCTTAAGGATAAAATATTTTTAAGATCTGTTTCAACATAGGCTCCAACTGGGGACCTCGTCTCCCTGTGGGACGAGGAGAACATGTAGACTTAGTGCCTTCATTGGGTAAATGGTGTCAAGGGTTTATCACTGCCAAACTGTTAAAGGAGAGGAAAAAGTGATTTTATAAAACCTTTGAAAAACTTTTCAAAACTCTTTATTTGCTTTAAATTCAGTTGTAGTCTTCTTCATAATATTCTCCTTCCCGTTATAAATTCAAGTTAGTATTAAGATGATTAGAACAATCTTAGGAAACTCAACTGATTTTGTAAATTTCAGCTTGCATCAATCGAAATAAAATTTATAATTTTTAAATTGGGGAGCTCTATTTTGACTTAAGACGGATATCCAGTTTCGAAAAACTGATAACTAGAATAGCGTGATAGATAAGTATGACAACCTTACAGACACCTCAGATATTGCTTCATTGCCAGCGGGCCTGTTCAGTACCCCGGTGAAGTTATCTGTCCCTTTTTATTGAATTTCCTTTCACCGCTTCGAGTGCTAATTATATATTTATACTCAGATATTGCTTCACTGCCAGCAGGCCTGTTCAGTACCCCAGTGAAGTTATCTGTTTCTTTTATATTTAGACGAGGGCAATCATTTAAATGAATTTCCTTTCATCGTCTGTGGGACTAGATGGGGGCAATCAAATATGAATTTCCTTTCACCATCTGTCTTATAGTTAGCTTATGCATACGAAGCGGGGGCAATCAGTGATACTTAAAATATCAGGGGTGGTTATCTGTGTAAAAATCTATAATAGAGGTTTGTCAACCTGTTTTGATTATTCTAGCCCAATTTTTCTCAACTTTCAAAACTCCTCAGTCTGTAGAGAAAAAGGGAAAGATTCTTTTCAGGGGTTTTCTTTTGAGCAAGCTAAAATCCTCAGACAAACTGTTAAGAAACTTAAGAGAGTCAAAATCAACCCAAACATAACCATTTTTAGTCAGAGAATAAGAACTATGAAGACCGGTCTTACTGAATTTAATCATTTGTTGATCTCAAAGGTTAATACATAATCTTTCCTACTTTGATGAGAAAGCCCAAAAACGTGAAAGATAGTATCGAGGGTATAAAAGGAGACATCAACAATCTATAAGCCATAAAACATAGGTTATGATTACAAAAATAACTCTTTGGACTCTTTTCTTCCTATTTATTATATTATTATATTTATTTATTTATATATATGTTTATTTATTTATTTACAAAAATGAGAATGGATTTTCAAAAAATGAAAAACAAAACGGTATATACAATGAGATCTTCTATGAATTAATTATTCCATATAATGCTTTAAAAAACGCCCATTAACATGGGCATTCAAGATCTTACCATCCAAATTTTCAAGCAGAAATGAATTTTTTCCTTCGGAAGATGCTACCTTAAATGGTCCATACCAAATATGATCAAATTTACCATTTTTTCCTGAATCTTCTTTTCGAGCATCCCACCTCAAAACCAGATCTACGGGGAGAAAATTCCTATCCTTGGCTTTACGATCAAATAATATCTTCATGTCATCCTGGTACTTCTGCAACTTTTCATCCACTACAGCCCTGTGATGCTGAACTTCAATCAGCTGATTTATCCTTCTTGTGAGAGGGTTTGGTTCTTCCTTCTCGTCTTGCCATAGTTTCATCACAGGAAGTGCTATATTTATGGGCAACACTACATCTGTTCCATAAACCATTTGAAAGGGAGAAGTACCGATAGACTTTTATGTGCCTATCCGATTTGCCCACAGAGCATATTTTCAATGTAAATGCCAAGATTTTTTATTTTCATTTAAGACTTTCTTGATTATACTGATTAAGCTCTTGTTAGAAGATTCTGCCAGACCTTTTCCTTGAGGATAGTATGCTGTGGAATGACCCAACACAATATTATATTTCTGGAAAAAGCTGACCATTGCCATAGACTTAAAATCCTGCGCATTGTCTGTGACTATCTTCCTAGGATAGCCGAACCTAGACAAAATATTATCTTCTAAGAAGTCTATAACAACTGAATCTGTGGCCTTCCTTGTTGGGATAGCTTCCACCCATTTGGTGAAATAGTTTGTTGCGGTCAGGATCCATCTGTGTTGAGCACTTGAATGAGGATTAATTTCCCCTATAAAGTCTAGTCCCCATTGCTGAAAAGGAGCTTCTGTCTTGATTGGGACTAATGGCATCGCTGGTAGTTTATGTTTTCCTGAAAAGAATTGGGAAGGGCTGCAAGCTCGTACCTTAGCATTGACATCTGGGAAAAGTTTAGGCCAGTAATAACCAACCCTTAGGATTTTATATGGCATATCCCTCCAAGCGTGGTGTCCTCCACAAACTCCTTCATGAAATTGACCTATAACTTCATCTGTTTCTGATTCGACCAGACAGACTAAGAGGAAACCAAGCGGGTCTTTCCAATATAATCGTTTCTCAGAAATACAATATTTAACCGCATGCAGCTTTAGCGTTCTAGCCTTGGATGGAGACAAGTCAGTTGGACACTTCAAAGTTAATAAGTATGTTACTATGTCCTTGTACCAATTTGACGACGCGAATTTCTCCTTGATCCTGTTTTCGACCATTTGGTCCTCAAGTTCATTCACGTCTACCCATCCTTCTTCCTCCTGAGATCTGTTTATCCCAAGAGACCTGAAATTGGATTCAGCTAAAAGTTTAGCTAAACCCTGTCCCTTGACCAATTTGGTCGGTTTAACCTCCAAGTCGAACTCTTGAATATTTGCAAGCCATCTTCCTCTTTTACCATCATTGTCTGCTTGAACCAAGATATCTTTTACAACACTAGTGGGTACATATGCAATCACTTTAGAATGTAAAACGTAAGTTCTGAAAGCTTTCAATGCTTTTACCATAGCTTACGCTTGCTTTTCCATTATATTATATTTAAGTTCAGTATCTCAGAGACTTTTTCTAAAGAAGGCTATCGGTTGCTTGAAACCTTCTTCGTTCTTCTGAAGGAGTACAACAACAAGCGTGTGTTCAGAGGCAAATGAAAAAATAAGAAAATCTTTGAGATAATCTGGGCTCGCCAGTACTGGTGCCTCACTTATAACCTTCTTAATGTAGGCAAAAGATGCCTTAGCTTCTGCTGTCCATTTTACTTCACTGTTTTTTTTTGAGCATATCTGTAATCAATTTAACAATTTCAACGAAGTTAGGAATAAATCTTCTCAATAAATTTATTTTTCCTAAAAATGATTGAATTTATTTCACATTCCTAGGAATAGCTATTGTATCTATAGCCTCTACTCTTTTAGGGTCAATCCTGATTCCATTTCGAGATACGATGTGACCCAACAACTTGCCTTCTTGCATAGCGAAATGAGACTTTTTAGGATTTAAGGATAGACCAAACCTGCAACATTTTTCAAATGTTTGTTTGAGATGAATCATATGGTCTTCATCCGATTTAGAAAAAATAGTAAGATCATCCAAATAGATGACTACAAACTTGTCTCGTTCGCCAACGAAAGAAATATCCATCGCGCGTTGAAAAGTAGCCCATGCATTCATTAGTCCAAACGACATTTTATCGTACATAAACGTGCCCCAAGGAGTGGTAAATGCGGTTTTTTCTTTGTCAGGATCACTGAAGGCAATCTGATTATAACCAGAAAATCCGTCAATCATTGACATTCTATTAGCCCCTACCACTTTTTCAATAACATGGTCCATTTTAGGTAGAGGATAATTATCTTTGAGAGAAGATTTATTAAGATTCCTGAAATCAACACATAATCTGATTTCCCCATTTTTCTTTCTAACTGGGACCAGATTAGCTACCCAATCAGAATATCTTAGGGGTACAATTATCTTAGCGTCAAGAATTTTTTTTGACTTCTCGTTCGATAACAGGTAATAAAATAGGGTTAAATTGTCAGAGTTTTTGTTTAAAAGGTTTGACACCTGGTTTGAGAGGTATTTTATGTTCAATTACAGAAGTGTCATATGTTTTCAGTTCTTCATACGACCATACGAAAACATATTTATACTTTCTTAACAACTCCGTGTATTTATTTTTGTTTTCTGTTGATAGATATTTGGATAGTTTAACCATTCGGGGGTTTTCTTCAGTCCCTATATTACAATATTCAACCTCCTTTGGTTGGGGTTGTAGAGTAGTTTTAGAAGGGATATCATCTTTATTAAAAAGTCTTTCCAAAGGGATTAGACCCTTGGGGATTTGGTTGTTCTTGAGAACAAGCATTCGATGGTTTGCAATTTTATCATGAAATTCTTTAGAATCCTCCCCTTCTTGCATGATCCAAATAGGATCATTTTGATTTTCTTGATCGATATGCGTTTCTGCAAATTCATCTAATGATTCTAGAAACTTCCGAAGCTGCTCATCGTCTTCAAAAACCTGCCAATGTTGTATGTTATTTGGTATTGAAGGGCGATGTCTCATTTGTATATGATATTTTAAATTAAAAGCAGTCAGGGGTGTAAAAGTTGATGCAGCTTTGGCTAAAGCATTAGCCTGTTGATTCTCGGATCTTAGGACAAAATGAAAATTCACACATGTGAAGAAGTTCTCGATTAAATCCCAGACACAATTCCTATAGGACCATAATCTAGGATGCTTAGCCTGATATTGCCGATTCACTTGTTTTATAATTAACTCTGCGTCATCAAAGACTTCGAGTTTCTTAATTTTCATCCTTCTAGCAGCTTCTAATCCTAGCACTAAAGCTTCATACTCGCATACATTGTTTGTACAATCTACATTCCACTGGAGCCTATATGAAAAAGGAATAACAAATTGATCGTTGTGAGCCATAAGAAGTGCTCCTGCCCCGGCTCCAAGATAGGAGGAAGCACCATCAAAATACATTTTCCATATGCCAGTACTATATACATTTTTCTCTATTTTTTTTTTTCAATTTTTTCTTCTATACATTTATCATCTACATCTACTTCAAAATCATCATCTAAAGATAATATACAATTTCTTAAATCTTGGTTGACAATATAAACTGGGTGATTGTTGGGGTTGTTTGGGTCACCTACAGTAAATGCTAACCTAGTCTCTCTGTAAAGACGGGTGAATTGGCCTCCGAAAACTGGAATTGTAGCATATGTCATATCTAGTTGGAGAGATCCTCCAAGTTTGGCGCCACATGATATAGATAATAGCATGCCATACTTTGGGGGAATGTCAGCGACTACTACATCCATAAGAATACTTTTAGCAGGTATTTGAGCCAAACCTACCACTAGGTCTTTAATCATTCCTATGCATTTTACCTTCCTCGAATCAAAAGAATATAAATCACCATAGGGTCTTGTGATTTCGAGACCAAATTTTTCCATTATTGCCTTTGGCATAACATTGTGGGAAGCTCCGAAATCCAACATACAGTTATGGAGAAGGTGGTCAAACGGGGTTAATGTAATATAAAAAGGAGCCACGATGTCTCTTGCACCTTCGACGTGCAGATCGAAGACTAAGATAGGTTTGTGATCCTCTA
Source organism: Picea engelmannii (assembly GCA_009831015.1). Classification (NCBI taxonomy): domain Eukaryota; kingdom Viridiplantae; phylum Streptophyta; class Pinopsida; order Pinales; family Pinaceae; genus Picea; species Picea engelmannii. The sequence goes on along the minus strand of ML798228.1, from coordinate 263,713 downwards.
AGTTGATGGCGTCGACTGGCTTTCATCTTCGGAAAAATTAATCATTTTGGCGATTTGTTTTCTATATACGGGATTTTTAGCTAACTCAACAAGGGGAATAGGAATTTTGATTTTATTTATTTCATTTTCCAAATTGAAGTTTCCTAGAGCCTTGTCATTTTCGATGTTCGGGGCTTCCATACTTTTCTTCTCAGTTTTACGTTGAGATGTGACCTTGTTTTCATTTATCGGAACTTGTGTCTTCACAGGGAGTGTTCCTACTGGTTCTGACTGTACAAGTTGTGTATCAGCTGTGTTTCTTTTTGCAGACTGTTTATCTGCAACTTTTGGAGTTACCTCATCGGTTTCGTTTCTTGACAAACTCTTTTTTGTCGGAACATTTGGGAGATTTTTATTTCTTGGTCTCAAATTATATTTTCCCTGTAATTCAGTAATAATATCATCTGTAATATTTTGATATGTGAAATCATCAGTCATATTATTGCTAACATGTTCTTCTGATGTACTTTCTTTACTTAAAGATGCTTCGTAATCCTGTCTTGATAAATAAGGGGATTTATTATCATCGCCAAGGTTACTAATATCTTCATTGATTTCTTCAAAATATCCTAAATCTTCCTCTCCGATGTAGTTTTCACTTTTAAAGGGTGTTTGAATTTTTTGATCTTCATTTTTAATTATTTTCTGTGGTCCCTGAGGTTCAGGATTCCTTCGAAAATCTTTTCTGGGGAAATTATCTCTTTTAGATTTCTCTAGTTCCATTTTCGAGATCTTGTTTGAAAGTTCTCGAATGACCCTAGCCATCTCTTCTATTCTATATCCCGAGGATTTTCCTGATCCTGAAGATCCACCTTGCTTTTTGACTTTTTATTTTCTTTGTTTCCAGTTTCAGTGTTTGCTTTAAGTTTCCCTGATGCCATCATATTTGATTCAATCTCAAGCGCATCATCCTGCATTTTTGTGAGATCTATTGATCTCCTTTCTCTCAATAATAAGGCAAAGTCGAGGTCAAAAGCGCCAACAAAAGTCACTTTTGCTGCAGGTTGTGAAGGTTTAACCTCAATTGGAATCTTATTGTACAACTTATTGAATCTCTGTGTGAATTCTAAGACTAATTCAGAGTTTTTCTTTCTAAGGGCTCTGAATTCAGTTAAGTAGTAGAGGTGATCTTTCCTCTCTCCCCATTGTCTAATAAATGCACTTTCAAGTTCTTCATAGGATCTTAAAGATCCAGCTGCTAAGGATCGGAACCAGGTCCTCACCTGTCCCTCAAAAGTTTGAACCAGGAGTCTAGAATAAACATATTCATGTTCTATTCCGAGTATGTTAGCAAATTGATCAAAATTTTTTATATGTTCTTGGGCAGTCAAATCACCCTCCCCTGTAAATTTCAGAAGGCTTTTCATATAATTCTCAGGGAGATCATGAAGAGGAACAGGAAGAACAAGGGGAGCATATCTAGCAGCCAATTTAGCGAAAATCCCGGGAAGCGGTACTTGACCACCTCCGGGGGCACCACCTCCGGGGGCACCACCTCTAGCTCCAACACCTCCTTGTGCAACCATGGTTAGATTTGGGACTGAAGTTTGGACAGTGTGAGGAGAAGATCCTCAAAAATTTGGAGAAGAAACTTTGGGAAATGAGAAAGTATCAAATGAAGGGGGAAGTGAAAGTGATCTTTCAAGAGTTTCCGATGAGTTTGATTGCGTAAAGTCAGGTTGATCTATAGTATATGTGGACAAAAAGACTTGTTTAAGTGATTTTCGCGATTTTAAAATTTTTTCCGGATCGGAGACTAGCGATGTCTGCTTGCTATCCGGTTTTTTTCTGGTGTTCTTTCGACTACTAGCCAGTTTAGTTATTGTGGAGTCGCCAAGTGAAAAATAATTAGCCTTAAAAGGTTTTCTGTCATTGTTCACTATCAAAAACAGAAAATGTCAATGTCGTTCTTCTCAGGGAAAAGATTTGTTTCTTCGCTCCCCGACAACGGTGCCAAAAAGATGTTATTCCTGAGTTTATGTTTTAAGGCTATAAAACATACCGTCAAGGCATCCGTAAATAATTTTAAAGAAATGATTTGGGAATAAGGAATCAAAGAAAGATCAGAGCAAATTCAGTTTCTCAACTGCCTCTGTCTTGCTTCCTGTTGTTCTTGAATGCTAATGTCTCGCTCAATAGCAGCCCATGATCGTTCTAACTCAACCCGGTTAGTTGTTGTTTGTAAAATGGTATTGAATAAATTTAAGGCAATACTGGTTTGATCCTGAAGGCTCGGTTCAACGTTGGGTTGTCTACTATTTGGGACAGTCATGGATGATAAAACTTTATTTGTTTATAAATGGGATTTTAATCAGTTTGTTACTTCAGATTTCCGGAGATGAGATCAAGGAAAACAATTTTAAAATCTAAAACAATAATGTAAACACATTCAACGCCGTTTCCTGGTTTTGTAACAATTTCGAGAATTGTAAACAACAAATAAACAATACAGAGAAATATAAGGCTTTAATCAAGAAAGAATCTCATATTTCAATAGACAATGATGAAAGAAAAACAAGGTATCTAACAAGAGTTAAATATTAAGGAACAAAAGTTTTATAGGTCTTAAAATTACTAAAGTGATTTCAGAGGAAAAACTGTAAATCATTCGACATCCAAACCAATCTGAAATATAAATCCACGATGTATATAACTTCAAATTGATTACTTGTTAGATAAAACATTAAAGGAAAAATTCAACAAAGTATACTAAACAGGGAGAAGACACATAGCTACAAAGTTGTAGGATCCAGAATCTCGTTTGTGATCTATATTCTGATGTATTTCAAAACTGATATTACAAAATAGCTCTCTCCAAAATTTCTGAAGCCTTTTCTCAGCCTTTCGAAACTATATTTATACCTTTTCATCAAAGCTTCTCGTTGGTGACTAACCAACTTCCTAAAATTTCGGTTACATAAAAATAATGTCAACCGTTTACAATTTCTTTTAAATTTCTAATAATAAAAACATTTAAAAAAGGTTTTAAGATTGCGTCGACAAACTTCCTTTATCCACATCAATACATTGAATGCATTTCCCTAAAAAGTTCACAAAGATCCTGGGAGCATCGGGTATCTCATTTGCTTCAAATGAGAAAAATCTCTTCTGTAATTCGGGCAACCGACTTTCTATCATCCTTTCTGTAAATTTAACAGCTTTCAACTTTAGATTTGAAACTACCATCCACTTGTTGATCTCTGTTATATTGATCAAGTTAATTTTAGCAATCTTTGTTTTCATTTTCTCCAGCTCTTCTTTTAACCTTAGCTGGTGCTTGGCAATATTGATTTCGCCTAACAATCCAGAACAGTCATCTATTCTGATATTCAATGAATCTATTTCAAAGAGATCGAAGATGCCCTCGCAATCCTCATTAACTTCTCTTGTGATTCTTTTATATTCGGCCAGGTTTGCTTCCCACACTTTTATCATTATGTCCCCTTTAACCTGTTCAGAAATAGATAATTTTTGAGTCTTTCCAAGTCCTTCCTTTGATGAGAGAGCCACTGCCTTCTGAAAAGTTGTTCTAGCTGCTTTCGCCTCCCTTTCTTTCTGGAACACATTCTTTAAAGAATTATTTGATTCTTGAAAATAATTTTGGATCACTTCCAGATTCAAGAACACTTTCTGCTGTTCTTCCTCTATTCTTAAATATATTTCCAATACTTGTGTCTTGAAATTTTCAAGTTCTATTACCTGATTCGTAATAGAAATAATCTTATCTTGCAAATGCTTGTTTTCTTCTTCCAGCTTTCGAACCTGTTCCTATGTGACCTATATTAAGTGTTTTGCCTCATCCAAGTCTTTATTCAATTTCTGGATTTCTTGCATATCCTTTAGTCTAGCTTGTTCTAGACCCTTCTGTATTCCCCAACTAATATTTCTTTCATTTTCTTTTAGTTTATCTTGCAATTGGATTATTGTTTGGTCCTTCTGTTCAAGCAGAGTTGTTAAATTGCCTACATAATACATGTTTTATGATGCTATAGCACCCATTGTACCTGCTAATTCTGTAGCAAACTCTCCATCCTTGAGTTTCTTCCCATCTATAATAACTCTATGTTTTTTAATCGTTCCTTCTCCTCTTGGATGAATTTCCTGTTTCAAGACTGCTCTTCGCTTTTTACTGAAAAAATAATCTGATGGGGGGATTTCATCTCTTGAAATCGGCTCTAGATCACTGACATATAAAACTCCTTCATAGGGGGTTCCGAAATTCGACTGTAATGGAGTTAAAGAGGTGATAGGACTACCAAGTTCAGTTGAAGCTGTTCCTCCTATATTTTCTGGAAAATTCTTCATGATTTCTGGAACTGTTTCTGTCTCTTTTCCCTTATCCATTCCCGATTCTTTTGTTTCAGAACCCTCTGCGTCTTGGGAAGGTATCTCAGTATCCTTAAACTTACCTTTGTCATTTGCTTTACCCTGAGTATTAGTTTCAAACCCTGGAGGGGGTTCTTTCTGTTCCAACTATGGGGTCGAAATTTCACCCTGTAAAATCTTAGGCAGGCAGCTTCGCCTATGGTTTTGAAAATATGTGAATCCATCCTGTGAGTCAGGTGGCAATGCCTAGACTCTGTTCAACACTTCTGCATAAGACTTAACATCTTTAAAAATATCATCATAAATAGATACTTCATGTTCATGTGCCTTTAAATTACAATGTATGTAATGCCTACTTATTATTTGGTAGGGGTCATGTTTTCTGTGCTCAATATTTACTAACTTCACTTCTTCTAATGACTCGGCCTCTACCTTAGAATGGCCTAAATTTGATAAAGGAAATTTCCCAATATGAACAGGGAAAGATGGCCATGCTTTTTTCTGGAGTGCTTTTAATTCCAATCCAACACCGCCCTTAGCTATTTGATGAGCTACTTCTTTGCACACCAATCTATCTGGTAAGAATTTCGGGAGTGCATGAGGGGGAATGGAACAACCATAAACCCTGATGTAGGAAAAATTTTCCTCAATAAACCAGTCAGCAACTGATTTAAGAATTTCTGTGACTGCATCAGAAATGCGAGGGGATTCGCATCCAAAAAATAATTTGTGCATATTAATAATGACAAAATGACAAACCTCGTAAAATGCCTCTTTAGCATTTTCTTCCCAAAGGGATGAGTGATATTTATGAACATGCTCTGTGCAGGAAGTACTCCAACTCCAATTCATTAATGGAAAGGGGGTCATAAAACATATTGCATCCATAATATATGCAGACATATAAAAAGACATTGGTTGTCCCTTTGACTTGGCTGATTTATAGTTTAAAATTTCTTGTGTTAGGTTATCCGACAAAATTTTATGCCAGTTAAAACCATTTCCTTCTGAAACTTCCTCTAAGAAGGGTACCCAATTTGCATGAAAGTGACAGGGATCTTTTCTCCCGAAAAGTCTGCATAACATCATGGCTATATAAACCATATATTCGTTTAAGGAGGCCATAACATAAATCCCATGAGTATCAGCCCTAACTTTTTCTTCAGACCTCGCCCATCCTCTAATCATGTCGGGATATGTCTGGTATGCCTCAATACATTCCTTTCTCTGAAACTCAGTTAAAAATTCAGCATTAAAGGTGTGTTTATGATTCGGCGAGAGATTATACATTACTTTAATGTGCTCAAGCCTAAATGAGTCGACGATAGCTCCTTGCTCGTTTTGAATGCTCCTTGTTGGGATATCTACCTTATCCAGAGCTCAGCCGACCATATCAGTATATGCCACCAGCCTCGGATGCACAACAACCTTATGAAGTTCAGACTCAACAATGTCCCGGAGATGATTTTCCGAATCAGGGTTAGCATTCTTTAGCTTGTACTCCAGCAATTCGGAAATTCGAGTCCATGATTTGATGGAGTGTATGGCGTGTGGAGTAGTATCAGAGATAATATCACCTTCCTGTGTGTCTTCGTTTTTCTTCGGTGCCTTTTTAGGTGCCATGGCTCTGCGTTTTAACTTAAAAACCTTTCACAGAAAGTAGATGAATAAGCTCAGCTTAAAATGAAAATACAGACTTTCGAACATTTACTTTGAATATATTTTAAAAATGACGAGATTTGTACAACTGTCACGAAATTAAAGCTCTTAATGCAAAATATATTTTACTGAGATATGCTTTTAATGTCTGTACTTAGGCACTGTCGATTTTTTTAAAATAAAATGAGAAACTTACTTAATCAGAAAATGAAACATTAATGAACACTTAAAGAATGATTATCATTAAACCTGTTTTAGAAGGAAGATTGATTAGTGTTAATTATAAATTAAATCTGAAAACATCACTTTTCGGGGTTTCAGAGATCTTGATGTCGAAAGGTATATCGTTGAAAAAGCTCGATCGCTGAAATCACGATGTTTTAATTAAGATTTAAATGTTTTTTATCACAATAATTATTTGTGATAAGATGATATCGATATTTCGGAAATCCTGATGTCAAGAAGTATGTTACCAATGAAGTCCGATCACCGAAATCGCGACGGTTTGTTTGTTTTAAACATGACTTAACTTATCTTAATTAACTGAATGATCATGATTAGGGCCAAAACATAATTAGTTTAATCTTACGTGATTTATGAATCGGGATTTCGGAAATCAGGATTTCGGGAAACATGATGACAAGAGACGCGCTCTCATAGAACCGCGAATCCCGAAATCGTGACGTAATTATGTTAACTTTAAACCTTTCTTAGAAGAGACTAAACTAATCCATTTTTAAATTAAGGTTCCAATGTTTCGGAAATCGGGGATCGGGGTTTCGTGATTCAATTTGCATGAAACATTTGTTTGCAGAAAACCCCGAATCCCGATTTCTTTAACGTTTAAATTAAAAAATCGCAAATTTTAAAATTACACCCGCTTTAAATAATTTTTTCAAAAAAGCGTTGGAAAACTTAAATTTTTGTAAACTTTTTTCCGTTCGTTGTCCAAAAATAATCGATAAAAAGGTATCGCGAATTTAGAAATGACGAAATTCTTGTTTTAGGAAAGCCGAAACCTTAAAAACACAAAAAAAATAAAAATCTAGGCCTTAAGGATAAAAGATTTTTAAGATCTGTTTCAACAGGATGCATTGGCATACAGGAGTACCCAACAACACAGTAGACAGTGGACAATTCAACACACCATCTTATGCAGAGGGTGTTTTTGGGGATTCCAGAGTTGACACTAGCAGGGCTGACACTAGCAGTGAGGGGTCTGAGATGGCACCTCAACATGACCATGATCAGGAGTCACACCACTTAGCAGCACAGTTGAGAGTTAGTGAGGCTATGATCAGGGCAACCACTAGATGTATTGATGGCATGCATGCAGTGATGGCATATTACATTTGGAGAGCATTAGTGGCACAAGGTAGCTCAGATGGAGGATTTTCCATGGATTATTTTCACACTCTCAAGAAGAGAGTGTCTATGGTGAGGACTGAATACCAGCAATTGTTGACAGACAGGGACTACCTACTAAGGATTGGTGAGTTGTATCATAGGGCATTGAGGGGGCAGGAGTTGGAGATAGGCCAACTCACTCAGGAGTTGGAGAGCACTCGAGGATTCTTGAGAGGCACACAGATAGCCCTTCAAGAATCAGAGTCTAGATCAGATGAGATTTTTGAGGAGATTCGTCAGAGATCCACTTCATCTATCTTGGTGGACACTCTGATATATCCTTCGGTCACATGGTTAGAGGATGTTGGTGGTCTAGCAGAGGAGCACCAGTTGATGGAGGACACTTCCATTTGTGTTCTGAGAGCAGTTGACCTCCATGTAGAGGTTGATCCAGCAGCACACCCCGGATCTATGATGCAACATGATTCTGCAAGAGACAACATGAGTATGCTGGAGCATACAGTGATGAGTGATAGCTCACAGAGACATGCCGAGATGTATGGTGGGATTTAGAGGGGCGTATTGGCTTGCAGAGAGGAGACACACTTAGGGGAGTATGCAGATGTTACTCATTTGCAACAACACATAGTTGTGGGAGATCACTTTCACCATTTCAGCAGTTGCATGGGAGATGAGAGATGGAGGTTGGTTGACCAACAGTCAGAGGAGTTACTTTTGGTTGTATTCGATGATTGGGATTTGGTGATGACCATAGGAGAGTATTTATCATGGATACCGATGGACGAGCTTCTAGTCGAATCCTTGGGATTGACCAAATCATGTGACACCTCCCAATCGTATAATCAGCTGCAAATATGTCTGTTATCCTTTTTTGAAAAATTTATCATTGACAACAACATGAGGAGGATAGCAGATGAGCATAGAGGGCTTCTGAAAATGATCAGACTCACATAAGAGCAGTTAGACGAGATTGGAAGTGATAAAATTCCAAGTTTGCCATGGGATCTGGGCGTTCATGGGTGAGCCTAATGTTTCACTACATGATGACCCAGGTTGCACCCGAGAGCCACACACTCCACCAGTGGTTGGTCTGGAGTGGGCCTCCAAGGACTTTTCCGATAGAGCAAGGCAGCTTGTCACTCTTGATCATCATGATCAAACATGGAGATGGGTGGATAGGTACTTCTTCCATAGAGATGCCTTTACAAATACAATTTCTAGATAGCAGGTCCGGTGGTCACAGGTATTTCAGCTTGAGGATCTAGAAGAGGAGGATTTAGGATGTATGTAGGGGGCAAACAATCATGGTCAGAGTAGTGGAGTGTCAGCATGAGGATCTTTGACAGAGGTTAGCATGGGACCCAGGGATTGCAGGATTGAGCAGTTCATTGACCAATAGGGGAGAGTGGACCATGGCAGGGGAAAGTTATTCTAACTTTCCATTGATCTTCAGTGTTGAGAGGAGCGCATCGCTGGCGGGTGCCTCATGGAGGTCTCACATCACCTCGGTCGGGCATCGACATGTGTAGTTGATGGAGGTCATGTGGATCTTGGTAGAGACTAGGAGGATGGACTCACTATGGGATGAGGCCATGTGTCAGGTACAGGAGACTCACAGAGTTGGTGTATTTCAGGATTATGCATTCCAGGGGCTAGCAGTTCATGACTTGATATGGGACCCAGGGTGCAACATGTGTGATTGTTCATCTTTGGATGGGTTCTACTATATAACCCACAGGTGGACATGGGATCCTGGCATTATACTTGAGGGGATTTGGTTATTGCTTGAGGACAAGCAATTTTCTAGCAGGGAGGACTGTAACGTCCCCACTTTGGGACATCATCACAATGCCGAGATTTATAATGACCAGAGTAGCCAGATGGATGTTATAGCAAGTACAGGGGCATTTGAGAGGCATTGTGGGGTCTAGCTTGCATTGATAATCATATTCCATCATTATGAGCCATTCCGCATAGGTTGGATTTGGTTTCGTTGCATTCCGACGATTTCCATGATTTTGACTATTTTGGGCTATAAGTTAATTGAAATCACTGAAGAGGTCATTTTGGGAACATTACTTGGAGGAACCTCTCAGTGTAATAGCTCATTGGAATCGGAAGGAACAACACTACAAGATGGGATGGATATAAGTGACTTGCAGTGGCCAGGGAATCCCCAAGGAGAGATAAGGAGCTTTTCAGAGGTAAAAAGGTTAATTAATTAATTAAAGTGATTTAATTAATTAATTAAATATTAATAAAATGAAATTCACTTTGGAGGGACAAGGTGAGCCAAAAAGTATAAAAGGAAGGCAAG
>ML798228.1:189102-240729 GCA_009831015.1 Picea engelmannii | reverse complement strand
TGGTTTCCTCTTAGGCAGACTAGGATCCCCATTTTGTATCATATTTTCTACCAGTGATATAGATTTCTACACCGACTTACAAAAAAAAAAGGTGCATGTACTAAGTTTTTGGAGTGGTGATCCTATAGTATGAAAGTGATCGAGGTACCTTGTTCTAATCCCAATCCAACTTTTGAATGGCCATCCACTATGTTGGTATTGTCCCTGTATATGTGAGATAAAGAGATATGTGTGAAAGTTGATAAATTTGCAATTTGTATATCATGATAAAGGGGTTGTAAGGTGAAATTTATAATTTGAGCTTCATTTTTAATCCATTTGATGACCAAGAGAGAGTCACCATAAATTTGAATTTGTTGGACTCCATGTTCTTGGGCTAGTTGACAAAGTAATTTAAGTGCCATTAGTTCACATAAGTTATTAGTTTCCTGGCCATTACCTACTTTGAAGGATATATGGTGAATGGAGGAGAGATATAAAATTCCTCTTGCACCTCCTTTGGGAGAATTTCCTTGTGAAGCTCCATCAATGTATGCCCAAGGAAGAGACTTGTTTATTACCTCTTCTTTGATTTCATGTTTGAATTATTTTTCCTGCTCCAGCGAGTAAGCATTTAAGATATTGAGAGTCTAAATTTCACATTTGAGAGGGAGGGTCTCCTTTCCTTCAAATAACCTCAGATTCCTAGCTAGCCACACTCCCCAAGCTATGTTGAGAGGAATGGATTTTATCTTCTTGGTGTCCTTTTTGGAATGCCAAGATATGGAGGCTTCTTCTATATCTCCTCCTTCCCATACATTTTTTAGTCTTATCATGCTTTCAACTTCTTTCCAAACCTATTCAGTGAAGGGACAAGTCATAATTAGATGTTCAATGGTTTCATCTGCTTGTTTGCATAAGGTGCACCAACCTGGGCCATTAAAGTTACTTTTCTAAAGAACCTCCCATGCAGGAGCCTTATTGTTTAAAATCAACCACATGAATATTTTATTTTTGGAGGGACACTTTAGATTACAGATAATTCTCCACCACCAAGCATGTTGTCCCTCCATACCTTCCTCACCAAGTGCTCTATAATTAAGCTTAGTCACATATGTTCCAGTGGGATTTAGTGACCAAATCAACTAATTATCATCGTTGTCTTTTAAAACCTCTATATATCCCTTCCAGACTTCATCAAAATTTTCTCTCAATCCCAACTCCTCCCACGTGAGACGATATTGTTTCCAATTTGTAGATACACAAAGTCATAATTTATAACATATAAATCATAATTTAATAAAGATGTTTATAAAGAATAAACTTGATTTACAATTATTTTATAATTTACTAAAAAAATAAATTTATCTCATTTTAAAAAGTTATAAATTAAAAAATAAAATTGTCTTTCTTGAGAAATTATAAATTCAAATTTAAAAAAATAGAGTATGTAATTTTTAAATTAATTAAAAAATCAATTATTATATAAATACAAATATTATACATCAATTTAATTTCTAACTATAATTTAATTTAAAATAGTTATAATTAAATTATTTTATTATTACAAACTTACATATTGATTTTATACACAAAAAGAGAAGATGAAAAATACAAACAACAACAAGAAGTTTTTAAACGATTGATGTATATGCCATTCAAATGAACATGGTAAGGTAATGTTATCTTGTAATAATGATCCATTATGTGACAAAATTACTTACACACATAACTAAATATAAGTCAACATAAATAACCTAATAGCAACATGCCTTTTAAAACTCTTTTTCTTTCTTCTTTCTTTTTCCATTCAAAAAAAAACTTTATCTTGCTATTCCATATTACATTCAAAGATAAAAATTACATTATTACATTCAAAGATAAAAATTACATAACTGCATATATCCATTAGCTTTAAACTCCAAAAAATTGATCCTCATAGCTCGGGAAATGACATACTTCCTAACCTATCCTCCTTCTGTAAAGACATGATTTATGTTCAAGAAATAAATACATAACGCTCCAAGCAGTATCTATTGTATAATAGTTACAAAAAAGAAGACCTTCTCCCTAAAACAAAAAGTTTAAGTAAAGAACAACTAAAAAAGTTTAAAGTGACCTTGAGACACCACTTTACCAACGATGATCTCTTCATAAAAGCAAGTGCCAATGTCCCCTGTGAGGGCCTTTTTTGACATTAGATCAACTTCCACATTTAATTCCCTAAAAATGTGCATGATTTCAATACTATCAAAAGCTGCTACACACTCCCAGATTCTTTTCCCCCAATGTTGATGAACAATGTTTCTTAATTTCCCTTTACCCATTTCCCAATTAATGATGACCTGAGAATCCCCATAAACCTGTAAACACTCCAAATCCAACTTTAAATCCATTCTCAACAAAGCCCATCAACCCAACATCTCTGCTTTTGTGTTTGTTCTGATTCCTCCACCCATCCAACCCCTGAAAATCTTGAGTGGTTCTCCTGCAAGTCAAAACCACTACCACAAAATCCCCCTTGAGTTGTTCCATCAAAAAATCCTTTGACAAGGATCTCTGACGATGGTAAATCATAAATAGTCCTAAAAAATTTCTCTCTGGACTGCTTCAGATATTCTTTGAAAGAGTTGATGATTTTATTAACACATAGATCAAAGGAAAGTGCCTTATTATTGAACAATATATTGTTCCTATAAATCAAAATAACCCAAAAAGTGAAACCAGGGAGAGGATTCAATGCTTTATTTTTGTTTATCCATTGCTATAAATTGTTTTCCAGAGACCCCTCACACCAATCAATAACAAAATTCAGTGAAATTTTCAGCAATAACCAAATTTTCCTAGTAAAGGCACATTGAACAAAAATATGTTCTATAGTTTCCTCGACAAATTTGTACAGATAACAAAAACTAGGACCCTGCCATCCTCTCTTTACCAACGATTCCCATGTTAGTATCTTCTTGTTCAAACACAACCACATAAAACACTTGATCTTAATAGGGAGATTCCACCTCCACAACTTCTCCATCCACCAGTGCACTAGAGCATCATTCAAAGAATTGAAGATCATGGAGTAAAGTGCATTTGTTGTGATGTTTCATGTTGGATGACTTGTCCATACCAAACAATCCTCCTCTGCATCTAATCTAATACAATCTCTATGCAATCCATGGTCTTCTAAGTAAAAGTGGGTGACACATGAAATGTTCCAGAGTAGTCAAGCCTAAATGGTTTAAATAAATCACCATTGATATGGGTAACCTGTAATATTCCCCCCCTCTAATGAAAGGATCAACACCAACACGAACCGAGTGCCCATTTCCCACTTTCCATGAAATCATATGACCAATCTAGTGAAAATGTTTGGCAAAACCACATCAGACAATAGATCCCGATGCAGTCACCTTTCCATAATCTATGATCCAATCCACCAAGGTTATCCTGTGAAAATATTTAGCTTTGAGTATATCTCCCCAGAGACCACAACCATCGATTCCTTTCCAAACTGTCTTCAGCGTAAGAGCTATATTAAAACAATTAATGTTCTTAATACCCCTGCCTCCCAAGGCCTTTGGCTTGGAGATCGACTCCCATGAAGGCAAGTGAATCTTGTTTCTATGGTTTACAACACCCAACCACAGGAAATTAAAGATTGTGCCATGAATATTCTTGATAAAGAAGGCATGAACCACTACCAGAGAGAACCAGTACACATGGATATTGGTTAACATAGAATTAACTAAAGTAAGCCCACCACCAAGAGAAAGTCACTTGTATCACCGCACATTAATTATAAATTCAACTTTTTTAATGAGCCAAGACCAATCTCTGATAGTGTAGTTGTTTGGATTTAACCTGTATCTCAGATATTTCAATCCCAACTCAAAATTTGTAACAACAAAGGGTAGGAACACCCGGATTTGTTCAACAACCCCCTAACAAATTCCATGGAATAGAAAGGAAGATTTTGTTGGACTTACTTCCATGCCATAGGCTTCACAAAGCAAGTTAATGATAATTGAAAATTCCTGCCATTCACTGATGCTTCCCTTACCAAAAATAAAAAATAAAATCATCTATAAACAAAAGATGAGTGAGGAATTTTCCAGAACAAATCTTGATTCCATCCAGCTTCCCATTTCTTTTTTATATTGTAATCAGAATAGTCAACCCTTTAATAACCAAGAGGAAAAGTAAGGGGGACAAAGGACACCCCTGACGAATGCCTCTTCCTCCCTTGAAAAAACTAGTGGGATTTCCATTGATTAAAATAGTAACAAGCTGAAGAGACACTTCCCATAATCCAATTTGTTACCTCCAGAAGAAGTCTAATTTGAAGTAGTATTAATCTCAAAAAGTTCCATTTGACCCAGTCATATGCTTTTACAAGATCCATTTTTAGGATCAAAGCCTCCAAATTCTTTGATTTGATTGAGTGTAAGCCCTCCAACGCCATCCCAATAGCCTCCATGATTTGACGATCCTCTAGGAAACCAAATTGTTCCTTGCTCAAATATCTATACATAAAAGGTTTGATTCTATTGGCAAGGATATTTGTTATAATTATATATATAAGATTGCATAGGGAAATAGGCCTAAAATCCTTAAAATATTCAGTTCTTCCAGTGTTTGGGATAAGGGAAATAAAGGTAGAATTTATTGATCTTGCAATTTTCCCTTGTCTCCTCAACCATATCAACCAAGTCTTCTCCATGTAAATAAAAAAACCTAGAAAAAACTCCACTGGCCACCCATCCGGACTGAGACCTTTTAATTTTGTGAAACTCTTTAATACTGCCTCAACTTCCTCCAAAGTGACATTCTTTTCAACAGACCTACCTTCTTCTTCTGGAAAAAACCTCAGATATCGTTGAACCACTCTGAGTTGTGATAAGATGTTATCACTACCAAGATCACTAAAAAGACCAGAGAAATATTTGATAGCTTTTGACTGCAAGTCCTTTGAAAAACTTACCCAACAACTATATTAAGATAGAATATCCCATATGTCATTGTGTTTTCTCCTATAGTTTGCATAGCAGTGAAAAAATTTGGTATTGTTATCCCCCTTTTGTATCCAAACAACACATCTCTTTAAACACCAATTGTCCTCTTCAATTTTCAAAATCTCTGCTTTCTTGCCTCTCAAAACATTTATATGATCTAACTCCCTAATATAGAAAAAACCTTCAAAGTTTCCAACAAAGATAAAATCAATTTCATCCTTGATCTCTTCCAATTCCAGTTGAAGATTCTTCTTTTTGTTTCTTTCCCATAGGATAACTTTTTTCTTTAAGGATGTCAGATTCTTTATTAATCTAATCATGGGTGGCTCCTCAAAATCAAATTCCTTCCAACCAAACCTCATTAAATTTAAAAGGATATCTCTGAGGTGTGGAATCAACCTCAAATTGAAAGCACACCGAACAATGGTAAAAAATATCTGAGTTTACAACCCAATATCGGTACCTATCCAGCTTTCCTGCCAGGTCTTTAGCTACTAAAAACCTATCTAGTATTTTGCCAATACCATCTGATTCTTTCCTTCCATTCCTCCAAGTAGGAAATTTTTTTCGAGGAATGATGTCAATCAATCTAAATTCATTCATCATTTGACAGAAGTAGCTGACCAAATCATCATGCCTATCCCATCTCCCCCAAATCTCATTGTAAGCCACAGTAAAATTTAAGTCCCCACAAAAAATTAATCCAAGATCAAAAATAATCCCACAACTGGATTTGATCCCAAAATCCATGTCTCCTAGAGAAAGGGGCATATCAATTGATTATCCTAATAACCTCCTTCAAGCCCCTGATCCTCCCTTCAAGCAAAAAACCTGCACAACATGAATAAGCTTTGAAATCAACAACAAGCATATTCCAGATTGAACATATCCCACCAGACAAACCCCAAGCTCCAATGGCACCAACTTCCCATCCTGGAAAAATCTTCAAGAAAACTTCAAAAGCCTTAAAATCTTCACACATTGTTTCCCGAATTAGTACAACATTGGGACATATCTTCTTAAAAAGTCTCTTGAGGGCTAGCAACTTGGGAGCACCCACCACTCCCCTGATATTGTAAGATACACAGATCATTGACACACACCTTTGTGGGGCTTGCTAGATCTAAGTGCCCTCAGATCAGTAACAGATGGGAGAGGAAAGGGAGAAATATTTTTCAATATGTCAGACAGAGGAAAGAAGCCATAATTCTGAGAAGACCTCACTTTATCCAAGGATCATGCCTTGTTACCACCGACTCTTTTTTCCTTTTTTCACACTATCACATTTGACAACAGATAGAATTAATAGGTTCAATCCCATATTTTGTAGATTGTTTGTTAGAGAAAACAGTGAGAGGTAGAAAATCCCCAACATCTTTGAGAGAAGGAGTGTGGGTTTGGACTTGTTTACTGACCTCCCAAACATCCTCACAAGGTTCCAGACAACTTGACCTAATTTCCCCACCCAAACCCACAATAGAAGGATTTTCCAATCCATCAGTGGGAGGTGTCCCAACCAATCCGCCATCCCGAGAGGAAGTACATTGAGTAGGGGAGGGATCCAAAACAATCCTTCCATACCTATGTCCATCTAAAAAGTGATTCTTCTCTAAAACATCAATCAACTCTAACTCCTTCTGTGACAAATGGCTAGAGAAGGTAGAGAAAAGACGAATGGAATTACCACAAGTAACGTCCTGAACAAAATTTATCACACCAGTGACCACATGTTCATTCAGTTGATCATCTAACCTCTCCAATTCTGCCATGCCCGAGAAATCCGAGGCTAAGAGAACACCATCCTCCAAGTTGGGTTCCTGGTCGAAAGATGAAACCAAATCTTTTGGAACATTACAGAGACTACTGTGAAAAAAACCCTTAAGGGAGGAATGATAATCTGACTTACCAAAAGAACTGTTCTTTAATCCAAAATATGCAACCATCACACCCGGACAAGAGTTCCTGAGATGTATCGTACACCAACAAAGATGACAATGGAACATGATGCCTTAATAATCTAACTTTTGCACATAAACATGGATACCCCAACGAATATCAATCTCTTCTGGCAACCCCCCCCGCAACCTGGAATTCCACTAGAACCCTAGCCATTTTCCGATCCAAGGCGAAAAGGGCCTCCTCATCCACAAAGAAATTTTTTCCAATTGAATTAGCAATTTCGGCCATGACCTCTTTTGACCATAGGTGTAAAGGGAGCCCTAGGAGTAACATCCACAAATTTCGCTTCAGAATGGGCTCACAAAGGGGATTAAAGGCCAAATTCCATCTCTGTAGAACCAAAGAACCCCAAGAAACCACACCCTATCCAAAACCCTCTACAGATCTGATTCTTTCATAAATTGTAAGCAAACCCATCCTTTCATCAAGGTAACATATCTAGGGCAATAACCCAGGAATGGTTTCAAAAATTCATTTATCCATCTAATAAACTCCACCCTAGTTGTTGCAATGTACTCAAATCTTCCAACTAAGGCCCTTTTGAAGAGTGCTTCAACCATGTCCAAACCAATGTCTCCCTTGAGGACCATCGTAAATTTTTCTGTATGAACTTTGAAATCCTTCAAGGCCCGTTTCCTATGAGCTTTCTCATTAACCAAGTTCTTATTTACCTCGAAATCCACTGTACCAAAACCCTCACATAATTGACAACAGATTATCCCTCAAAATCCTTCATAAGCAAGAAAGAACTGTCAGGGTCATCCAGTTCTCGTCGCTCTCCAACTGGAAAAAAGTTAACACAGGAAGGTAAATTCGATGGGACAACTCCAGACCCCTTTTCTCTCGATACCTTGGTCAAATGTGTGGCCACATCGACTAGTCCCATCGAAGGGCCAAGTGGCAAGACCAATAGGGAATTAAGGCAATGTAAATGGTCCCCAGCTATAAAAATACTACTTCTGCAACCATCCTCCTCATCTGCACAATAAATTGGAACCTAATTCTCCATCTTGCAGATCTAACCAATAAAAGACCCAACCAAGTCACTTGCCAAAACTTGCAAACCCCCTGCAAAACCCTAGCCTCCCCCAAACCCCACTTCCCAACATCTTTGAGAGGAACGGTTCCCAAAAGTGTAATTTCAACGTTATGTTACATGGACATCTCTCCCATCCTTTGGAAACTTATAAGATGATACTTAAAAACTACGATAATTAATTCAATAAGTTAACAAAGACAATTAGTTAGTACTTTATCTTTTGAAGTGTAAAAAACAACCATGATAAAATTTTAAAAGTTTTTAACCTTTTTAACATTTTTTTATTAAATACAAAAAAAATCCTTAAACATTTGGATAAAGGATATCTTAATTGTTAGTTGTAATAATATAAATTTATCTTATTATTAAGATAAATCTTAAAACTTCGTTAAAAATACATATAATATATGTTTTTTTTCTAAATAGATTATATTTTCAAAATATCTTTTTATTTAAACTCAAAAGTTTCTTTAAGAAGCTACCCATCTTCCAATCTTTAAAAGCGTGTTTGTTAAAAGCAAAGAAACACTTGTGAGAAAATAAGAAAATAATAGAGTAGTAGTAATTTCATCTTCATCAAATCTCAAAACATTTAGATGCACCTTCCTTAGGTTTGAAAGGGTCAAGCTTGATGTTGTCATAATTGATGCCAAACCAACAACTTTTAATTCACTATGTCAAATTGAATATCAAAATCCTTTTATATAAACTTGAAAGTAAAAATTAATATAATAAAAAAAACACATAAGGACATTGACATTGACAAACATGTAGAGCCATTACTTCCTATAAAAACTTCATTAATCACACCATTTTCACATCCATTAGAATGGTTGTTATCAAATTTCAATGGGTAAAAACAAAACAAAAAGAAACCAAGCAAAAACAACCCACAACTAGCCATGTTCATGCCTCCATGCATGCATTCATTGGCACCCTATCACTAGTGTCTTGCTCGATTTTCCACATCCCTATCAAACCCAATTCGGATGCTTATAAATGAGACCATGCCAAGCAATCAAACGAGATAAAATATAAATAGTAATAAATAGCTAAACCCCATTCCACAACTACAAAGAAATCTAACATTTTTTTTCCAAATATTCATCAAATTTAACAGAGACCAAAGCATTTGCACAAAGGAGTTAAATACCATCATCACCTTGGTATTGAGAATCTACCCATAGGTGCAAAGAAAATTCACTTGATTCGAACTGCAATTGAGCTAATTGCAACGCACCCGACCCCTGAATACCCTTTCTATGGATGGGGCATCAAATTTTCATTCTTCCTAACTATCTCAAATCCTAACTTCGGGATCTCCATTGGATTCTGCTTGCCATGAGTTATCCAATGGTCATTTCCGCACTAAAATCTGAGCTCTAGTCTACAAGTTATGGCTTCCCGAAGTACCCGGGTGTTGTTAATTGGGGTCTTCGGCATTCGGAGTCGAACATTCCTATATCCTAATCCTCGAAGTCTCGTAATCTCGCCACATTCCCTTAGCCCTTCGACGATTTACGTTGAATGTCCCCTCTTCGACATTCGATCGTCGACAATCGACCGTCTTCGTACCACATTTTTGGCATTTCGGCGATCGACTATCATCATTGGACTTTCGGCCTTTGGCGATTGTCGATTCTCGTTGAATCTTCCATTATCAGACTATGTTCAATTCTTCTGAACCCCCGAAACTATGTAGAGTCCCAGAGTCCGAGACATGTCACCAGCCATGTTGGCCAGGCGGGCACAAACCAGTAGCTGACACGCGGTAAGGGTCAAGGGGTGACACATGTCCTCCTTAAGGGGTGACACATGTCCTGCTTTAATCGACATAAAGGGTATGTGAACGACCAGTAAGATTCCACATAGATCCATAGATCTACGACTCTTGTTACTTCGTGGATCTAGGATTCAGAGTTTACCAAATCCTCTCGACGCAAATCCCCCGAAGAGATAAGTATCTGGATCCTCAAATATGGCACCACGCGTCCTCTTCCTATCAATGACCGAGATTTATTTCGGCGTTCGCGACTTCGGCGATTTTCACAGCTTGAAAACCATTGGCCAAATTCCTCTAGATTACAAAGTCTCCAGACCATGGGATCACTTGCCACATACCAGTTCATCCAACGGTCCTTGTCACTTTGAAAATTTGACATTCGATAGTTTGGCATGTATCTCTCGACTTTCCTTCCGTACCATGCCGGATCACTTGCCATGTGTGCCTAACATCTACAACCAAGATTTACTCTGGCTTGTAGAGCTCTGGAGAAACTTGCACATCCCTATATCATTGAATACCCGAACTCCCGGATAACTGTTGACCTATGGACACGTGTCCCTCCAGTTTCAATGGTCCAGATTAACTCTGCGACTCCAGCGTTCGGGAGTTTTGATGCTAGACCATTCCTATTCTCTCGAAGTAGTGCTTCATCGAAGCGTTTAACACTTCCCCTCCTATGTCTGATCTAATGGCTGAGAGAGATTCATGTTGAATCCCCAAATCGACGACCCTTGTCAATTCATGACTTCAGCCTTCGGAAGTTTTCAAGGATTGTGGAGTCAAAAATCCAGAAGTCCCGAAGTCAAAAGAGCTAGCTCCTTTCAGACTAGCGCAGGGTTCCTAGGCCCTAGTCATATGGGTCCTTTAGGGAAATATTATGGGCTAGGCACAAATCCTTTTGCCGCCAATGGGTTAAGAACACGAGCATGAGCCCTTGGTCAGATGGATGGTTAGTTTGAAGGGAAACACCCTTCTCCCATAGAATTCGAACTTGATATTCCCACTAAGTTAAACTTCAAGGGATTTGCAAGACTTAGACATTTCATTCAATCCTACCTTGACCCTCCTACAGATTCCCATCCCATGACTCTCTAGCAGCTAATCTTAGAAAATTCAAGGATCATGAAAACACAACAGTTTACAGAAATAAAATCTCATATCTAATATCTGTTCAAAATACTGAAAGACTTAATCACAAACACAAACATTTCATCATCACATCCAATATATTACACAGAGTATGAAAATACTTATCAGAACTAGAAAACGTGAAGCAACTGCTGAAGGGGGTGCTTGTTTCCTCCCAACCATAAGCACAATCACTTCTGTTGGATTTACCACTAGCCACCCTAGAACTAGACCATGATGCTCTGAGAGAGATTCTTTCTCTTTGCTCCACAACAATTCGAGACATAGGTTACTCTCCTCCCCTCATAGGAACTTGGTATCTGGTTTTCTCTACTCCAAGGAAGGAGGTCTGCACGAGTACTTCCTTAGTCACTCATCAGCCTTGTTTATCAGTTTGTATCCAAACCTTGTCCATGGATTCTTTCAGCCAAAATGAGCTTATTGCTTAGCCTTTTTCCTTTCCACTTCAGAGTCGAAGTATCCCCTTCTTCTCTTCTTGGGAGAGTATTTTCTCTACTCTACGATCTGACAGATCTGTCTCTGTCCCCGAATTACCTCATTTCTTCCCTTCCTCAACAAGGTTGTGTGGGTTTGAATCCCCATTCGTGGTCAGGATTGGAAGCCATACAGATGGGTACCCTGCCCCATCTCCTCATTAACTCTTGAGGATGGCTTCCAACTACCAGCCTGACTAATATTTCATTTTTGGGTCAGAGCACTGTTGAGCAATTACACCCAGTAGATATTGATCTGGTGAGTGTCATGTCAACCATTCTTGGTTTCCCCTCACCATCTCTTTCATAGAATCCATGGTCTATCTTGGCAAACTTCCCCCCCTTTCAGTAGTTGTGCAACACATATCAAATTTCTATTAATAACAGAAAATTCATACATTGACCCTTTTATACAAAGGTTCATCAAATCAAACATACACACATATTTAGTCCTCCATAGTCTCTTAGCTAGTTATAGTTATATTTACAAAACTGGGGGGAAAAGGGGTATTACAATACCCTCCCCCTTAAAGGAACATCGTCCTCGATGTTCTATCTTTTGATGTGCTCTGTATGTACAAAAGTAAACAAAAATGTATATGTCTGTCTCATGGCCTCCTCCATTTCCCATGTAGCCTCATATGGGCCAAAGTGTTTCCACTGCACATTGAACTGTGCAATGGCTCTATTTCTGAGTGGTGTTTCCTTGTTGTCTATTATGTATTGAGGTTCTAGTAGGAATTCTCCCTCGAGTTCCACCTGAATCATAGACCAGTCAATAATATGATTAGGGTCATGTACATACTTCTTTAATAAAGAAACATGGAAAACATTATGTTCTTTCATCGTGGGAGGGAGTGCTAGCCTATAGACTATTGGTCCCACTCTATCCAAAACTTCAAAAGGTCCACAATACTAAGGTGCCAGCTTGCCACAAGATCCCATCCTCAAGGAGATTTTTCTGGGTCTAACTTGAAGATACACATGATCCCCTGTTTTGAACTCTCTAGGAGTCCTTTTCATGTCTGCATAGCTCTTTTGTCTATCCCGGGCTATCTTCAGATTTTGTCTAATCTGAATTACTTATTGTTCCATTTCCTTTAGCATATCTAGACCAATTGTAACTCTATCTACTTGGTTGTTCCAACTGATTGGAATGTTGCATTGTCTTCCATAGAGGGATTCAAAAGGGCTCATTTTTATTGACTCTTGATAGCCATTGTTGTAAGAAAATTCTACCAGTGGTAGGTAGTCCTCCCATTTCTTGGGTTGATGCATTAAATTCATCCTCAGCATGTCTTCTAATACTTGGTTTACCCTCTCTATCTTCCCATCAGTTTGAGCGTGATAGGTTGTACTAAAGAGTAATTTTGTTTCAAAACCAACAAACAAAGATTTCTAAAAGTTTGAAGTAAACTTCGTATCTATCAGATATAATTTCCTTAGGCATGCCATGCAGTCTGAATATATATTTCATGAATATGCTTGCAATATCTATTGCCTTGCAAGTTGACTTGATAGGTATGAAGTGAGCAACTTTTCTCAGTTTGTCCACAACTACCATGATGGCATCGTTCTGTTTGGTTGATCTTGGTAATCCTGTGATAAAATCAATGGAGAGGGTTTCCCATTTCCATTCGGGAATTGGTAGGGGTTGCAACATCCCTGCTGGGTGCCAGTGCTCTACCTTGACTTTCTGACATTATAGACACTTAGCTAATTAATCACCTATGTCATTTCTCACTCGAGGACAATAGAATAGTTTCCTAGTGGTCATGATCATTTTCTGATAACCGAGATGACCAGTATATGGTCTTTTGTGTAGTTCATCCATTAAGAACCTCTTCAAGTCATTAGAACTTGGGATATATAATATTCCCTTGTAAGTCAACAGATCATCATTAAGCATCTGATAACCTTCATACTTCAGCCCTGTGGGCTCTTGCTTTAGGTATGATGTCACGATCTTGAAAAATGCATATGTTTCTTGTGCAATTTTGACCCTCTGTTTGGTATCTGATTCACTGGCACTTATAGCTGCCAAGTGAACTACTTTCATACTTCTACTAAGGGAATCGACCACCATGTTCTCCTTCCATTTGATATGTTTGATTTCAAAATCAAACTCACTAAGGAGAGCCATCCACCTAGCTTGTCTCACATTGAGTTTTGGTTGGTCAATCAAATACCTCAACCCACTATGGTCTGTCATAAGTACAAATCTTCTACCTAAGAGGTAATGCCACCAAATTTTTAAAGTATGCACTATGGAAGCCAATTCCCTTAGAAACCCTTACAAAAACACTTACAAAACAATGTAGAAACCCTGATGGTTTCCATGTCCAAGTCTGTTGTACCGAGGCTTAAGGTTAGAGCATCCATTTCCCTCTCAAACCCTCCACTACCTTTGCAACTTAACACTGTGCTTATCGTACCTATTGGGCTAATTGTTCTAGCCTCAGAAGTTGTCCAAAAGCTGCTCCAAGATTGTTATAACAACCTTCACAAGATTGTCCCAAAAACTTATGTTACAACCCTCATGCAACCCTCAAATTTTGTTATACCATCCTCATGTACCCGTTGTACCTACACCATCCTCTTGGACACCAACAACAACCTTCTCTATGTTGGTTGAGCTCCTTAACACCTGTGGCTGCCTTAGACATTACCCTACAAGCCTATGGCTAGGCTACCTTGACTGACCAAGCCCTCAATTTTCCCTTAACGGACCCGTGGCTGCTTTCCTTGATTGGCCAATCCCTCCCACTTGTTGTGGTTAGCCTCTCTCTGGCTATGCCAACAATCCTTGGACCTGTGGCTGTCCTATCTCAACAAGTCAAATCACCAAGATAACTGGGATGCCTAAACCAATAGGCTAAGTCACCAATATAGCTGGGTTGCCTAAACCAATAGGTCAAGCCACTCTAAACCACAACGATTGTTGTCCTCTTCACTGTGGTAAGTCCAGGCCTTGCTCAACCCCTCCTTACCTACCCAAAACAAAAGAATCTGCATAATTGAGGCCTAAATTGGCCCTCTCCATTGCTGACTGAGGTCAACACAACCTCTCTCCCATGTTGGATGAGGTCACCAAGGATACACACAAGAATGAAATGTCGCATCATCCTTATCTCCTTTTATACAACTCAAAAATGGTGAGTGAAAGCCCCTAACTTAATTCAAAATTAAATTAGAGTAGTTTGTTCTCCCATGTGGGTGTGAAGCCCCAACACAAGCCCACACATGTGAGAATCCTCTCAGTGCTACCAAGACATCAACAAGTGATTCCACACACTAATTTATGGTCCTCCAATTCTATTGAATAATGGATTGGATATTCTAGGGATACTAGACATATGACGAAGCACTAGCACCTCCTCGTCGATCACAATGATTAACAAAAAGTGATTAGGTTACTGTGGGTGATGACTCAACTATCATAGTCTCTAGTTGTTGTAGTGTTCAAATTGATAATGATCAGTATAAATATGTTCTCCATGTTCCTAAAGTGGGACCAAATATTCTCTCGATTTATTGCATTATTCACACCAATAAAAAGGTGGAACTTTGGCTAGATAGATGGGTTGTTAAAGACATCAATGATGACTTCAAAATTGTTCTTTTTGGATAATGTGATGAATCTGAATGTATGTACACTTTAGGGAAATCTTCTTCACCTCCAACTTTGAATAAATTCATTGGAATGGTGGCCAATGAAAATGATGATTGTAAGTTATTGTAGTTTCATATTGGTCACACCAACTATGGATCCTTGAGGCACATGAGTTGTATTCACCTTGGTGAAGGCCTCCCAGAGATAAACCCTCCAAGTGGTGTTTTCAAGGGATGTGTGATGGGTAAGCATCACTGAGTCCTTTCCAAAGGACAACTCAAGGTGGGCCTGTAAACTCCTCAAGTTAATACATAGTGATATTTGGGGTCCCATGGCCACTTCTTCTCTTAGAGGCGTTGAATACTTCCTCACCTTTATTGATAATATTTCTTGGTTTTTATGAGTCTACACCATTAAATACAAGGATAAGGTGTTTGCTAAATTCTAGGAGTTCAAAAACCTTGACGATGCTCAATGTAAGCATATGATCAAATTTGTCTAGGCTGATGGGGGAGGAGAATAAATTGGTAATGTCTTCCATCAATTTCTTTTCTCTCATGGCATCTCTTAGAAATGGACTATTCCTTGAACTCCTCAATAAAATGGCATGGTTGAGTGGAAGAATAGGGCTATCATGGAAATGGTCTATCGTATGCTTCAATCTTAGAATATGAAGTGTTCTTTCTTGGTATAAGCAATTGCCTATGTAACATTTGTGATCAACCACACACCTACTTGTGTTGTCTCTTGTATGAATCCTTATGAGTGTTTACATGGGAAGAAGCCCTCTATTTCACATTTTAGGATCTTTGGATTAGGTGCATGGGTCCACCCACCCCATGGAAAGCATGCTATATCATGTGTCCAATATAGTTCACACTAGACTATGGTTGGCTACGATGAGTATTTTCAAGGGGGGTATCATCTTTATGACCCTTTCATTAATCATGTGACTGTGCATCATTAGGCTATCTTTGAGGAACTTGTTCCTTATGGTCTGCCAATATCTCTTCCGTCACTTCTTTCTAGTGATGATTTCGATGATGATTGTCAACATGTCTCCATGGAAGATGCTTCTCCTTCTTTAGCAAATTTACTTCTTGATGGCTCTCAACTTGTTGTAGTGGATCTTACCACATCTTCATCAAGTCTTGGTGCATCCATGGGTACCATTTTCAAGATCTTCTTCTATATATTTTATGGGGACTTATGGGCCTACTTGTTTATTTGAATCCTCTCCTATTTCATAGGTCTCTTCTATCCTTCTGTATTTTGACAAGGATATACATTCTAGTGATAAGCCTTCTTCCAATGACTATTCTAGTGATTAGCCTTCTTCCGATATGAAATTTGGTGATGAACCTTCTTTGGATGAGTATTCAGTGATGAGCTTTCTTCAGATGGGTAGACTAGTTCCAAGCCTCTTTAGTTGAGTAGCGTAGTGATGGGTCCTCTACTTCTAGATATGTGGATGGTGCTACCTTTACTTTTGGTACCATATAATCAATGATTATGCCTTTTATGATGGTGATGACTGTAGGACTTCATTATTACCATCTTCCCAAGTGAGGTATCGCTGCCTTCATCGACATTGCTAACTTCCTTGCTCGACCTTCTCAACAGTTAGAGTTGACCCTACCACATGCTCTTCTTTCAACTGGCCCTTATGTGCCTAACAAATATGAGTTTACCCCATTGAAGACCCTTTGTAGCATGATCAATCCCAATATTGACCGTGAAAATTTTCTTTGTGAGTGATGTGGATTTGGATCATCCCACCTCAACATTATGAGGGGGTGTGGTGATCTTCTGTGATAATCTATCAATGCAATGCCATCTTTGTGGTCCCTTGTTCAACTCAAAGGGTTGTATTGATATATTTTGGATAATCTTCACTTGTGGCCATGTGCTAGCCCATTATGTGAGTAGTTGAGGCCCTTAATGGGTTGAGTTGTGGGTTGTTATACCCATTATTACACTTTATTGTATTTTATTCTAGGGTTGACCTAGTCTCCCTTTGAGAGTTAGCATCCTAAACCTAAAGTGGTTGGTATAAATGCACCCAATTACCTAATTTGTAATCATCTCATTGAAATGAATTGTTCATAAGCCCAAGTCATCTTATTTATTGCGCACTCTTTGAAGTCTTATATGTTTATTGTGTGTGACACATATATCTAGTGTTTATCATTAAGGCGCTATTATATTTCAACATTGTTTATCCTATTGGATTATAGTTTGTTGGAGAATTTATTGTAGATCATCTACCTCATGATTTCTAACACTAAATTCCTTTTATCATGGTGAGGCTAAGTCCCCCATATTTAACATTATCAGGTAACCATTAGCATTGTTCAATTCAATGGCCTTCAACTTAGACGTTGTGAGTAGGGGTTATTTATTCCACCAAAGTTTACCAAAACTTGTGCTTGGCCCCAATTGTTGTAGTGTGCATTGGTGCACATCCACAAGCACGACCATGTTACTTAATAGGGATCGAATCTTGGTGGGTGATATATTAGCTACCTTATTTCAATGACCTAGCAAGACACCATTGATGACAAGTCCATATCGTTTAGGTGCCAAGAGGTTTACACATTAGTATCCCTCTCAGAGCTTAATAGATCTGAGGTTATGTTGGATCTCTACTAGTATTGCACCAATTGACTACACCTCCAAAAAATGTGAAGGCATATCTAATAATCAATACTCAACCATTGGCATCACCTACCCAATCAACGTCATTGTAATCAACTAATTTATGCCTCTGGTCCTAAAGAATGCCCTAGTAGAGCCATAAATGCTTCATTCTCGGAAAATATCTAAAAATCCGTTTGATTGATATAAATCCAATTCTTCTTCTCCAAATTAGACATAAATTGATTGACCACTCCATTGTATATCATGGAATTCATCAAAATTCCCACTGCACTTTTATATGAATCTTTCCATTCAATCAATTTGATATTCGGGCTTAGGATCCATCTCTTTCGATAGTTTAAAAGTGTTGTCTATAGAAGTGGATATCGATTTGCATTCCTTTATCCAAAATTTATCTCGAATATCTAAAGTATTGTCCTTGGCTCAAGAAAAATATCTTGTTCTCCCCTTGTCACTTGTATCCCTAAGTAGTAATGCACTTCACCCAAGCCCTTCATCTCAAATCAAGATGACAACTCATACTTCACACTAGCAAGCAAATATACGTCTTTTCGTGCCAACAATAGATCATCGACATAGAGGGAAATGACTTGGTTCATCCCTCAACTATTCTTTGATAGACACATGGGTTGACATAAATACATCAAAATATCATTTAAATCATTACAAAGTCAAATTTATTGTACCATTGTTTGAAGCCATAAAGCATCTTTTGCAATTGTTAGACCCACTGCTCTTTCCCTTTCACTTCCAAGCCCTCTAGTTGTTCCATATAGGTCTCTTTATCAAGTTCCTCGTTGAGAGATGTTGTCTTAATCTCCTGTTGGTGCATCCCCCCAATCCAAACTTCTTGTAATTGACAACAACAACAACCTAGTCAAAGTCATTTTTTTCAATTAGAGAAAATGTCTTTTGGTAGTTGACTCCTTGTTGAGAATATACCTTCTACCAGTCTAGCTTTGTATGGATCCATAAAGCTATATTCTTTGTATTTCTGCTTTCACTTACACCCCATAATATTTCGACCCTTGGGAATGCAATCAATCATTATGTGTAATTGCACATCAAGGAGTCATAGTCTTTTTCTAATGTCTTCCTCCATTTAGCAAAATCTTCCTTTCCTAGTGCTTCTTACACCATCGTAGGCCCATACGTACTAGCTAACAAAGAATAACAAGATGTCTCTCTAGAGGTTTTCTTATTCAAGTTGACCTCCTCAACATTAGTCCTTCTACCTATCCAATCTCTTCATTAGAGTCATAATTCGTGCTTAATGTCTCTTCCTTGGACTTCCCTATTGAACTTTGAGTTTCCTTCCATAATTCCCTAATTTCGAGAACAATGTTTTACGTCCCAAGATCTATTGAATTCATCTCTCTTAACCCATGTTCTGTCATTTTATCTAACCTTGTCAACTTAGGCCTTGTTCTTGAAAATTTTCTCTTTAGTCTTGCATGGAACATGTTGCCTCCCAAACCTACACATCTTGTGGTAAAGCCCTAAAACACAAGTGCAACCTTTGAGGAGCTTAAGAAGGTTGCCCACTATCATCACAACAACCTTCTTCTCACTTTAGCTCAATTTTCCTCTGTCGCTGGGGGGTATCCCTAGAATAGGAATGCCAAAGATATGTAATCCAATCTTAAGGTGAAATGAAGAGTTAATCTTTGGTAAAACGGTTTTTTGAAAATAGATTTTTAAAAGGCAATGGGTGGACCAAGACTAGTGCCAATACAAGCTAGGGAAAATGGAGTCAAGATAGAGATATTATTGGGTTGTTTTATTATGTGATAAGGAGAAAATGAAGCTCAGATAAGCAAGCTACAACACTCCTATCTTGTTGTTCACTAATGCATAAAATTACTTTTGAGAAACCATAATGAATGAAGACCTCCAAATATGCATGAAAGGTGAGCTCACTAAGGGATAATGAATATGGTAGACAACTCTAATAAATGAATGAATATGCACATAGTCATTTCCAACAATAAAACCATAGACATATGAAGGTAATAATCCATAATCAATATATTCCAAATAAGGAACAAAGTTACTGGATTCTATCCCTTCAGGACGAACTTGATGCAAGAAATCTCCAGCCTTAATCTTTAGCAAATTAAACCCAAAGCATCAACAAGAGGCAACCTTAACTTTCCATTTCCCTCATAAGATATATTCAACTAAGCTCTAAGGAGGAAACTCCCCAAATCCAACCATCCCAAGAATGGAGAGAGCAAATCCTTATATAGATTTGAGCTCAATCTTCTCTTACAATAAAATATTATTAGTGGAATCTAGATCCACTTATTCTCTTAGGAAAATACTAGAAAAAGGATTAAAATATTACAAAAGAGGGCCACTCAAGGTGAAATTCCCTATAATAATGAGGCTACATAAGTGAGAATGCCACATGTCTTCATCCTCAAGCAACATGCTCATGCAAGCCCATGCAAGGTGCAATTTGTCTTCTTCTCCTTACAAACTCTCCTCATGAATAACCTTCATTAACCACCTCCAATAAAATATTAATAAGTGCCAATTCAAAGGATATAGAGCAATATTCAAGATAGGGAGTTATTACTCCCAAATATGGTAAAAAATGCCAAATGTCAATCACGTTTAAAAGGGCACTCTCCATGGAAATTTCTTACCCAACAAATAATCTAAAATAATGCTTCGCATAGGTGCACCCTTGAAGATTGTGCAAGAAGGAGCCTTGCGATCACATTTGACTATGACAAATAACAATAAAATATTCCATGAAGAGATGCACCCTTGAAAAGCGTGCAAAAGTAGTTATAATTACCCATCATGAAACAATATCATAATCCCCAACATGAAGCGCCAATGAGATGTGTGCAATGGGACCACATTGACCAAGCAAGATAATATAAAAATATCCCATAGAGATTTTTTCCCTTGAGAAGTGTGCCAAGGTAGTTATGCCATCAAAGAATGTGCCAAGATTCAAGAAGAGTGGAGTTCTTCCCCTAGATGAGGGGTCAACAACCTTGGTAAACCAACCTTATTCCTAAAATAGAAAAAAATGGTCAAGGCGTTTTCTCCAAGAAGATAACCAACTCGTTCTTGAAGAAATATTGTAGATATGTGTGCAAGAAGGTCCACTTGGGTTGTTACATCAATATCACAGATCAATATGACCTAGGAGCATGTGCAAACTCATGGATCCACATGCAAAGGCTACCAAACTCCTCAAACCATTAGTCAACAACCTAGGAGAATGTGCACATGTGGAGCACTCAAGAAGACATCTTAACTTTCTATTTATACCAATGTATATCCCAAGGTAAGTTCCATAGAAAAGAGCGCCAAAGGGTGTAGAAACTCAAATAATTGCACTCAAAACATAGGAACCCCTAAGTTGATGAGTGTTCTCTTCTAATATATGCAAGAACCCATGCTAGGATAACCAATTTATCACCTCAATGATCAATTAAATCAAATGATTAGCAATAATACATAGGGAAAACCCTTAGTTGATGAGTTCCTTTCAATGCTAAGCAAAAGCCCTGCCCAATAGGGCACCAAAAATTCCACATGTGCAACATGCAAGCTCCCAACAAAAGGTGATAATCAATAAGCCGATATCCATCGACATGCCACGATCTTGGCTCCAAGGCCAAAATTCTCCAAACTTAACTTGCTTGGGTATGGTCTTCAACCTATAACATTCTCATAAGATATGACGGGTAATAGAAGATAATGCCATGACTTTCCATCATTGTTTGTGTCCTTGGTTCCCATAGTTGATACCCTTTAACACCTTCATAATAATCAATGAAGACACATCTTTGACTCTTCTCATACCATTTTCATTGCTTCTCCTATGGTAGCATTTCATCAACATCGCATGTGAATACTTAGGTGTGCTAGCAAAGGCTATGCCCTAGTCCACACTTTCCATGGAGTAACATTGCACAAGGCTCGAGTTGGAACCTTTTTCTTGATATACTTGGTTGTTGCCACTACTTCTCCCCAAAATGTGTTATTGAGCTCTGCATGATTCAACCCACACTTCACACACTCAACCAATGGTCTCTTCTTCTTGTTGACTTCTCCATTATGATTTGGAGTATAAAGAGTTGTCGTGTGCCAAGCAATCCCAATTTCTCTGCAATGTTCGAAAAACTCCTACATAAAGTCCATAAGATTTTCATTGGGAACCTAGATGTGCCTTCCAATTTGCTTCTTAAGAAAATGCTTGGAATTTATCGATTTTACTTGAAACCTTTGGCTTTTGCTTCAAGAAGGAGACTTAAGTCATCCTGGAATTATCATTAATAAAATTGACAAACCACCATTTGACATGCCATTCATTGGTTTGAAAACATTCGTGTGCAAAATTCAAGCAATTTGTTGTGTACTTGTTTGATTGAACTTGGACCTGTTTCTCATGTTGCATTCCATTGCATAAAAATCACAAAATTCAATTTCATGATCCAGTCCAAGCATGTCGATTTCTCGAACTATCTTTTTCCGTCTTATCTTAAATAGACTCTTCGCTCCAAGATTTTGAAGCCTCATGTACTAAAGAATTAGATGATCTCTAGTTTCCACCACTCAATTCGTTGCTCCAATTACAGTTATTGTCGACCTATACTTACACATTTTTGACATCCATGTTAATCAACATAGAGTTCCTTACTCAACTCCCATGGAAAATACCTTGCCATCCTCTTACAACAAACTACCGATATTCTCAAACATGAATCGAATATATTCATTAGTGATTCGATTTAGTGATGTCAAATTATCTTAATTTTTGGGACTTGAAGTACATTAATGATCTCCTCACTTTTCTGTTCTAAAATTGGACATCCCTTGTCCTTCGGATTTGACACCGGGATTATCTCCCATTAACACTTGAATTCTCTACATTAGTCAATTGTATGATGAAAACCATTTGCAATTCAATGTAGTTGATCCACTAGTAGTCTTTCTTTATTTTAGCAAATACAAAATTCTAGTAGAGAATGAAGTCACTATCAATTGATTATGTAGTCCCACTACATTTGCATGGAACTTTTTCTTACCTTCCAACTTCTTTTTTCTTATACATTCTCTTTTATTATTTTCTTTCCTTTTACAACCAAAGTAGACAATATCCTTTTGCTTAGTATTAAAAGTTGATCTAGTTGACAAATTTGTGTGGACACCTTTGTGAATACAATATCAACTCGTCCTTTGAATCCTTCAAGGTAGTTTGCTTCCCTATTATAACATTTTTTTAGTTTGAGTATTCAGGTCTAAAGATAAAACCATATTCTGAATTGTAAAGGACTATGGGTCGAATGATGGAATCCATGAGAGACATCTTGGACAAAATGTCCTGGAAATAGTGTCGAAAACATGGTCACTTGAATAATCCTTGTTGACACGATGCTAAAGAGCATGCCCCAAAATGAAACAAGGCCCTAAGAATTGTACCCCCATAAGGTATGGAGGGATTTGGTAAAAATATCCTCTCAAGTATTTTAAATTCTTATTGATATGCGAATAATTTTGAGTGGCTATTGTATGCCATTGCTACCCAAGCAGGGTAAGATTCAGGAAAGAAGAATCTGAATAATAGGGAGAGGAAGTCTATGCCAGCCAAAGATGAGTTATAATCCTTGTAAGAAAATGCAGGAGTAAATAGTACCATGGGTATGATAACCAATCTAGGGAGATTAGGAATAAAGGTGCTCATAGTTAGCACATTGCATGGAATACACTGAGGAAATGCATGTTTGCATGAGAGGGTAGGCAATGGATTTCCATAGAGGAAGGAGGAATTTCCACTACTCCACTTGAATTGTGTAGTTGATAAATAAAGGAAAATTTGGGTGGCCATGAGTGTTGGCACTTTGGTTACTACTGAAGGAAGAATGCTAGGGTGCATTCAAGGGAAACTTTTAGTTTCATATGTTCTAATTTGGGATCGTGATCATCTTGTAGCAGGAAGCACAATCCTGCTACAATACTGAACGAGAATGATTAAACCTTATGGTGAAGAGGTTGGCTTAGCTCCAACACACCCTAAAAAGGTGCTTTCCATGAGTGTGTCAAACTTAAAACAATGTAAGGGTACATTGGGTATGGATGTGGCCATAGAGATTGGCACACTGATTAATTCATTTGATATTTGAATTGCATTTAGAAAAAAATGGTATGCTGAAAGGATGCATACATAAATAATGATATTTCCTTTTGTGTTGTACCCTTGAATAGGTGATAATGACTTGGACTGTTAGTATGCATCATTTGAAAATATAATGTGCATGAAAACTAACAATTTGTTTGGCTGAAGAATGTTTAAATTGAAGGAAGAAAAGGGTCTTGGATATGGCAGTGTTGTAAGCCCATAAGGAAGACCAATTGCATGTTGAGCTAAACTGTTATGGGAAGGCAAGTTCCATACTTGTGAATCTAGTTCCTGTGCAGAACAAATCTGAAAATAAATGTGGAATTTGGAAATCTGTGGGTGACAAATTTGCAAGAAAATTATGAATTTGAAATTGATGATAATATCTCATAATTTCTTTATACCTGTGATACAGGTGAGATGAAAAATATCTGTCTCAGGAGGACAGGTGAAGGCTGTCAAGCTGGAAAACATGAAAAGGGCTACTATTGAGACAAAAGAACCTTGTGGTAAGCCATGATCGCCCTAGAATATGTTGTGTTGTGGCAACACAAGCCGGAGGGATGCCTCGGTAGTGCAAGTCTGAGGGACGCCTCGACTATAAGGCTCAATGAAGTCTTTATAACTCTTCATGTGCAAGAAATCCTTGGCAAGGAAAGATGGATCGCTCGAGAGACTATATAGCAGAGAAGGCAATGCTTGAGCCTGGGCCTGGAAGGTAAGTGACCGCAAGGAAGAGGAGACTTTGATAATTATTATACACTATTGATTGGAATCATGCAAACAATGGGTACGTCCAGGAAAAACAATGAGCCAAGATAACAAGACATCCATGTGGATGCGAATCCACGAACTGCACAGATAAGTATTGTGCTAGATTTTTGAAAATTTTCCTCTTGAATTTTGCACAACAATGAAATGTTTCCACTTGAAATTGTGATTAATATGATTATTGTCCAAGATTATTGAAGGCAAGTGACGAAATCCAAGAGTATGGAAAGGACCTGACCAAGAAAGAGAATCAATATTTCTGAAACAGCTGAATGACAAAGACATGATAGGTGTTACTAAGAAAGAACATCGAGGACGATGTTCCTTTTAAGGGGGAGGGGATTGTAACATCCATGTTTCCCCCAGCTTGTAATTAATCATTAATTATGAACACCATGCTATGACATGCGAACAATGTAAATGCATTATTGTGTAGATTTCCAACGACTAACTGTGGGGGTGAAGCCTTGAAGTACTGGCCATTGTATCACTAGAGGAAAAGAGTAGGGAAACTATGGAGAGGGTTCATTATGTCAAAATGACCCAAATTTCTCCTTGCTAAAATAATAAGCCCCATCCTGATCCGAAGGAGAAATCAGTTAATAAGAAAAGGACTGGTGGTTGAACCATCAACCACCCCAATGAATGGAAGCATGGAGGGTCTGGCTGGGGAGACAAAAAACTGTCAGCCCGAAGTACCACAAAGGATAGTTTTTACTACAGGCCCAAACTGACCCGAGTTTCCTTTTGACAGAAGGAACAAGACAAGTCCAAAACCTTGCTGAGGAGGAGAAAGACGTGAAAGAATACACGTGAAGGAAGACAAGAAAGAGACGCACCGAGGGAAATACATGACCAGAGGATATGAAAAAGAAAAGAGGAAGAGCACATGAGACTCTCGAGCTGAGAAGAACAAATGGAAGCTTGATAAGTTGTTCTGGTTATTGGATATAACAAGAGAAAGGATCTCTGAGAATTTGCAGAAGACATAACTTGAGTAGAAGTTCACGAGCTTAATGCTGAGGGAGCATTTGATAAACCTCGCAGAGGCTGTGACAGAGAGAGAGAGTCTCTGAGAAACTACAAAAATTCTTTAGTCATGGCTTGGCACGAGGGTGGCCAGAGTGCTAAGAATGAATGCCTCTGAGCCTATGGTTGGGTGGAAAGGTGAACACCCAGAGTCAGTTGGTTGGCTGCAACTTGTAATAGATAAGTACTTCATATACCCTGTGCACTTAAATTGGATTATATGATTTTAATATCTGTGATTCTGATACATTGTGCCTCTCGTGAAATTAATGGTAGTAAGGTGTATTGTTCTTATGTAAACTATTGTATTATAATATTTGTAACATGACAAGTTTGGCCTCTGGGCTGGTTGGAAAGAATTCAAGGTGTTTTCCCAAGGAACAACCTCACAGTTCTAGAGTCGAGGCAGACTCTAAGGGTCTGCTACAGTCCCATTGATCCTTCAAAAATACCTTTTCCCCTGAATTAGAGCTTAAGCTCTGTAAATGGAAGGCACTTCCTTCAAACCAGTCTCCCAAGATACCTCAAACTCATGCCCACGACCTTAACAAATTCACGGCCAAGATTTAAGTGTGTAGCCCACAAGAACTCTCGGGGGACCCATATGACCAAGGTCTAGGAACCCTACACTAGTTCGAAATGAATTAAGCTCTTATTTTCTTTGGAGCTCCAGGAGTTCGGAACTTTGGGATGTTATAACTTCACAACCACCAAAACTTCTGAATGATGGAGTTGCTAAGTGATGTGGGCCGTAGATTTGAAGACACCTGGGAACTATCCCAACCATTGAATCTACGTCGTAGTCAAC
The DNA here is from genome assembly GCA_009831015.1 of Picea engelmannii. Lineage (NCBI taxonomy): Eukaryota > Viridiplantae > Streptophyta > Pinopsida > Pinales > Pinaceae > Picea > Picea engelmannii. The sequence goes on along the minus strand of ML798228.1, from coordinate 214,308 downwards.
CTGACGTTGACCACTTTGGGAGAGAAAAGGCGTTATAACACCAAAACCTTTGAATGTCAGAGTTGCGAAGTATTGTGGACCGTCAATCTTCGGATCCTTTGGGATCCCTTTCAGCCGTACATTCGTAGGGATGTGCATAACATGTCGGGAGTGCATGGGAGTCCATGTGTTGAGCTACGGTGATGCCATGTGTGGCGGATTTGTGGTAGAGAAAATATATGTCGATGACCTGAGGCATGTTCCACGTATCTTGCCAACAAGTTTCAAGTTGACAGGTGTCCTTCTAGAAGTGGCCTAATACCGAGACCAATAGACCCCTGAGCTAGAGTTGTGAGCCATTAATTTGGGGACCCCATTTAGAACCCTCCCAATCGTTCGATCCACCAGTGTAAGGATTCACATGTAGCACTTTGAAGAAGTCCTACTCTGGGAGAAAAGGAGTATTGAGTGGGTAGAACTCTTAAACGTCAAAGTCATGAATCGATGAGAGTCGTCGATTGGATGATCATTCAGGATCCCCTCTAACTATTAGATATAGACCATGGTCAGCCTGACATTGGCCACTTTGGGATTAAAGAGGAACACACACCACAAATTCCCTGAACGTTGAAGTTACGAAGTAACAGAGGCCGTTGATCCATGGGTTATGTGGCCACACCTTGACCGTGAGATTGAAGGGCTTAGAAGGATATCAGTCTGGGGTGACATGGCATGCTGACATCGACCAGGGTGATGTGGACCCATGTTTGACGTGCCACATGTCACCTAGATTCGTTCGTTTCACAGACCTATTGTGCTCATTAACATGTGACATGTGTCACCCACCATAGGGGCCATGTGTCATCTCTACCCCATCGCGTGTCACCTCTGGCACTCACCTGTTTGGTCCAATTGGTGGGAGGATTATTTGGGACACATCGATACTTTCCTCTGTGTCTAGCATGACACCACATGGAGATATTATGGGACTTCGGAAGACCGAGAATTCGAGACTCCAGGGGTTTGGGATGCAAAGTCGTGGGTAAGTTGAAAGGACCGAAGGTCGGATCCACATGGAGAGATTCTGAGTCTTCGAAAGCCTAAGAATTTGAGACTCTGGAGAACATGCGTATAGTAAGAAAAAAGGACGTTCAACACCGAAGCGTCATGTTAGCACTTGGTAAATTGTTGGGTTGAAGAGCAACGACCTACCAAGGTAACCTACAAACCAACTTTAAGACTGGAAACTAGCCTTCCCAATCTAGAGAGGGCTCTCTCTGAGACCTAGTCTCTGATAGATAATAACTTTGGATTGACGGCTAGATTTATATGCTTGAGAAAGTTTTTTTTGTTTTCCCTAGCAAGGAAATATAATACTTTGGGCTATGGAGTCAACCCCTTGAAAACGAGAGAAGTCAATGACTGGTAAGAGAAGATTTGAGAGGATAAGGCTAAATAGGAAATGGTCTTTCAGTTTCAATATCGTTGTGTATGGTGGAGAAAAGGAGAAACATAAAGAAAATCAGAGCACCATTAAAGATGAATTCCAACTTACTTAGAAGAAAAACACAGAGTTTAAATGGTTGAGTCTAAAGCACCGTGAGATGAATTTTAAACCCATTAAATATTTCCAATTTAAACAAATGAAACAAAAATGAATTTGCAGGAAACAAGAAGTACATACAAAGATAAGAACACAGTACATCAAACCACCACCATTAGAATCTTTTCATCAGACCTTCAGGACCTCTACATTATATTTCCATTAGATTCAAAAAATTACATTCAAGAGTCCCCTGTCTACACTCCTTTGCCAACCTGGATTACATAAAAAAGATACAATATATAGAAAACTAACGCCCTCTTGAGATGCTATGGCTCAAACTACTTTCCCCTAGAATCCTGGATTCGGTTACTTACCCCCCCGGACAATGTTTTCAACAGAGTTTACCAAAAATAGAAACTCGACTGTGCCCAATCATAACATAACTGACACATTTGTTTCAATCATTTGGTCATGAGTAAGATTCAACAATCAAGTTGTAATAAATAGGCATTATCTTTCAAGGGGTGCCCGAGTAATCGAGCGTACTGTTGAAAACTCTGTCACCTTTGTATAACAAACTCTGGTTGCTGTTGCATGATCACTGGTTGTAGAATGCATGTGGTGAGTTGGCGTAGCAGATGTTCGTTTGCGGTCGCTCCTGCAACTACAGGTGGAAGCAACGGTTGGGGGAACATGCATCTCTTTCAAAACTAGCATGCATTTCATTTATACCTTCTTTTCTGAGTAGGTAAGTTTACAACATATGTGCATCAAATATTCACTGTGCAGGCACCGCGTAAGACTTCTTGTTAATGTAAGAAAACAAGATATGCGCGAAGAAATATTCCTTGCCACGATCCACAAAGACAAAAATGGGGTTGTCTTACTCATTCCTATGGCGTCACCTGCAACCTTAAAACTCTGAATGTTTTTCTTAAATACTAGTTACATTTTCTCAAACTCTTCACCTCTCTCCACAAAACTGTGTTTCCTTTCAATTTTTACTGAGCACTAGCCAGAGCTGCACAAGCATTATCAATGGTTGGTTTGCACTCTTTGAAATGCTCTATGATTTTTTCTTTTGACACCCTCTATTCCTCTCGAAGCTGAATAATTACATCTTGTGCCTCTCTGGGTTTTTTTTAAGCCAATTTACATTCCCTCCTCTAATTGTGGGCGAGGTAGGGGGTAATTGACCTGCTCGACTCTGCGACACTGACATTTCAATAGTACTTTCTTCCAGATGTCTTCTTAACTCTTTGTTTTCTTGATAAAGTTTGGAAATATCATGTTGTGCTTGCTTCAGTTGATGCAACAACTCCTGAACATTTACATTTTCATCACCTGACTTCCCTTTCCTTTCATCAATTCTTTTGCTTGCACCTTCAATAGGCTCTAGTTGAACGATGTGCATGGGAAATCTCTTGGTATCAGACTTGGTGCGTGGTTTACTAGGAGCTTGGATATCCTCAGTTTTATTAATCAACCTTGTCTTGCCTCTCTTCTGGGATGTTGGCTAATGGGATGACAAGTCTTCTATTTTCTTTCCCTTTCTTTTTCCCGTAACATCTTCCTTTCTCACCCCTGCACTATAGAGTGTTATTTCCCTTGCAGATAGAGGAATGTATCCTTTGGGGTCTCTGGGGATGTTAGCCGAAATGGGAAGTGAATCCTAGTCCTTGTTCAAATGTCTCAATTCTTCAACCACTAACAACTTGATTAATGACAAATGGGATAAATTATTCCCCGACTGATCAGCCTTGGCCTGGACGTTGTTCGCCATCTTTCCCAAGATTTGATACAAGAAGAAAGGTAGATTCAAGGGATTTTTCCCTGTGAAGTGCATCAGTAACCTGATGTGATACAGATACACCCTGTTGAACATTCCTTCACAGGTGAAATATCTTCAAATTACCTTTAGAAGTTTCTCGAAAGGATGCAGGAAGAACCGACTTGGAATGCCACCTCCAATTTTCTGATTTAGACATTCGAGCTTGATGAAGTCCTTATAACACAAAATGTCAAAGGCATGCCTTTAAACCATTTTTCTCCGTGTGGAGGGATCCTTGTCGCAGCTGACAACATTTCCTCCGTCACTCAGAAAGTGATTTTTACAATTGTCGCGTTGACCCCAGTAAAATTGAGGGTGAACTGCTCAGCCAGCTTCACATTATATCCTTTGATCCTTTCGCAGAAGCGCATACATATGACTTGTTCAAAAGACACCTTGATTACTGGGTCTTCGCTTATTAACTCTAGGTCCTGAGGCTCAGACCGCACGACCCTACCACTTCTTGCCTTCTTTCTTATGATTTGGGACACTACCATGATGCCAGTATATATTTATCTCACGCACACGGTAATGAACTGTGATATCCTCTTTGCACGGAAATTAAGAATGACGAACTTCACAAAGACTGCAAGAAAGGTAGTAACATAAATCTTTGCGCGACAAACAAAAATCAGCCACAGAAGTCCATGGTACGATAGTAAGATGTAACGAAAAATTCCAGTGAGAAAAACTGGGTGCGGTAGGAAAGTATGACAGAAGAATTGTGGCGTGGCACGGGAAATTTCGGCATAGTGAGAAAGTCGGCACGATAGAAGGAAATTCCAAAAGAAAAATGTTGACTGCGAGAAGAAATAATTCATCCAAAACGCTAGTTTTCAGCAAGCCCCAAAGACTTTAAGAAATGACTATAAACAATGGAGGAGACACGGCAAAATTGAATCAACAGACTTACAATACGACCAATGGAAAACAAGTTTTACACAACGAAGGGCTCCAGAGCTTGCAGAAAAAACTATGGACGACACAAATTCTAAAAGTAAAGGAGAGGCATGCAGGGTGACCAATATTTATACTTGAATGGATAAGGAATGAAATCATGGAAGAAGACGATAAATCTATGGCGACGAGAAGTTTGAAATCAGGTTGAATATTTGCACAACAAATTCATGCGACGGGTACACTTTAAAGTGTGCAAAGTACAAATGATAGGAGTGTCATGATTTTTCACCTTTCTGACTTCATGATTAGGTAACGATGTTCATCATATCTTTCAACTTGACCTTTATCCCAACCACCTGACTCGATTTTTGGCACGTAAATTCCCCTTTTTTGACATGAGTCGATATTTAGGGAAAGACACCTTTACAAATCGCACATGACTAATCATTAAGCCCTTTCCCGACTCTAAGGGCCAGATCCACTACTTGATGATTTCGAACCAGTCTTTATTTAGTCATTGGCCTTACACGCTTCGACGCACGAACTATGACTCATCTAGGACTAACTCTAACTGCAAAAATCACGGTGCTAACAATTGGCTCCAATGGGGATGTTATCCTCCTAGTGAGGTAGCAAAGAATAGCAGACCAGGTACCTAACCATTAGGTTTTATTTTACTTAAAGACTCTAAAATGATGAAACATACTCATTTCCAGTCCCCCTTGACACAACTATGACTAAACTCAACATAAACTTAGGGCCTTCACTCCAGGCTTCAATTTTCTGCTGACTACTGACTCGAAATGATTTCTCTGAAAATAAAAATGGTTATTTACAATGACATGAAGAGACTGATTTTTTTTTCTAAACAAGATAATGTTTGAGAAACCTGCCATTCACAGGCCCCCCACCAGTGAGATCTCCACTAAGATCTTGCAGCAAATAGGCATTGTTCCCATGGTATGCGACAATATTGAATGGCCCCATCCAAAGATGATCAAACTTCCCATGCCTCCTTCTATCTTCATTTATTGTGTCCCACTTTAGTACCAAAATTCACTTTGAAATCATCTTCTTTGGTGTGTCTGTAAAAAATTATTTTCATTTTATCTTGGTGTAGCTATGATTTATTGAATACTTGTTCCCTCATTTGTCGCGCATGGACTAATTGGTTTTTTCATCTTAGAGAATCATTTGGTTCAGCTTCTTACTCTTGCAGTAGTCTCCTCACTGGAAATCCTAATGAGGTGGGAAAAACTGCCTCTGTATAATATACAATCTGAAAAGGTGATGTGCAGATATAATTTTTAGTGGTGATTTTGTCGGCCCATAACCCATAGATAAGATTTTTGTGCCAAGCTCTGTTGTTTTCTTGCAGAAGATTCTTAATAATCCTGGTCAAGCTTTTGTTAGAGGATTCTGCCAGTCCATTACCTTGTGGGTAATAAGTCGTGGAATGGCCCAGAGTTATGTTACAGTCACTACAAAATTTCTCCATCTTCTTTTATTTAAATGTCGTTGCATTGTCAATGATGATATTGACTGGACGACCAAATCTAGACAAGATATTACTCTCTAAAAATTCAATGATGACAATATCAATAGCTTTCCTTGTGGGGACCACTTCTTCTTGTGATTTTTCTGACAAATCAACAATAAAATTGATTCCCAAAACATCACAATTTGACTGTGCCATTAATTTTTTGAGCCCTTGACCCTTAATCAGCTTTGTAGGATTGATTTTGAGGTCATACTCCAACATTACTGCTATCTATTTTCCCCTTCTCCCTTCAGGATCAGGCTGAGTCAAAATATCCTTCACATAATTGCTAGGCACATAAGGAATGACATGGGAATGCAAAATATAATTTCTGAATTCTTTAAGGCCCTTCACCAAGGCATATGCTTGTTTTTCCATGATGTCATACCTTAGTGGAGAGTCTCTCAATGTCCTGCTAAAATGAGCTATGGGATTTTCAAAGTTCTTCTCATCCTTTTGCAACAAAACGCCAACAATGGTGTGTTCTGAGGCAAAGGAAAATAAGATAAAATCCTTTGAAAAATTCGGGTTGGCTAACACTGGAGCTTTGGTTAGTGCCACTTTAATGTCTTCAAAAGAATTCCTAGCTTCATGAGTCCATTTTATTTCATTCCCTTTCCTGAGTATATTTGTGATATACTTTATGATCTCAGCCAAGTTGGGAATGAACCTCCTCAAAAAATTTACTTTTCCTAAGAAAGACTATACCTCTTTGTTGCTCCTGGGAGTGTCAATCTTCATAATTGCTTCCACTCTGTTGGGGTCTATTTTTATAACTTCTTTTGAAATGATGTGTCCAAGCAATTTTCCTTCTTGCATTCCCAAGTTCGATTTTTTTTGGATTTAACGAGATGCCAAACTTTCTACATTTCTGGAAAACCTTTCTTAGATGTTCGAGATGTTGATGATCAGAATCTGAAAATACAGTGATATCATCCAAGTAAATCACAATAAATTTATCCTTTTCATCAACAAATGCTATGTCCTTGGCCCTTTGGAAATTCGCTCCAACATTCATAAGCCCAAAAGGCATTTTTGCATACACGAAAGTCCCCCGAGGTGTTGTAAATGTTGTCTTCTCCTGCTCATCAGGGTGCACCATAATCTGGTTGTATCCAGAAAAATTATAAAGCATTGACATCTTCTGAGATCCCACCACCTTCTGTAGGATGTAATCCATCTTAGGAAGTGGATAATTGTCTTTGAGAGACACTCTGTTTAGATTCTGAAAATCTACACATAATATTATCTCACCACTTTTCTTCCCGACAGGCACAAGGCTAGCTACCCACTTGGAAAATCTTAAGGACGCAATAATCTTGGCATCAAACAATTTCCTTACTTCTTTTTCAATCAATGGAAACAACAGAGGATTGATTCTTCTCAACTATTGCTTGAAAGGTTTCTGATCATCCTTGATGGGAATTACATGCTAAATTACCTTAGTATCATATACCTTGAAATATTCATAACTCCATGCAAAGACATCAGGGAAATATTTCATAAGGCTAATATACCTCTATTTTATTTATGGACTAAGCGTTTTTTACAGTCTGATGATCTTGGGATCTTCTTGATTTCCAATGTTGCAATCTTCTATATCCTCATTGTTCGCAATGATTTTAGGATTTCTGGCTACATCATTGTTGTCAAAACGCTTTTCCAATGGAACGAAGCCTTCGGGAATGATGTTATTTTTTAGCTGCACTATATCTTTTCCAGCAATCTAATTCTATAAAAGGTCATTATTTTTTAACACAACTACGTCTTCATTCACTTCACAACAACACTCACCATCAATATTTACATTAGTAAATTCATCACTCATTTGGAGTAATCTTTCTACATGTTTGTCGTCTTCAAACACTTGCCAATATTTAATGTTATTAGGTACTACTCGCCTATGTTTGACTTCAATTTCATACTTTTTATTAGGAAAAATTGGAATTTTGAAACCGAATATGAAGTGGCCAAAGCATCTGCAATTTGATTTCCCCCCTAGGAATCACTGACAAATTGTATTATGAAAAATCTTCAAGAAGATCAAGCACTAAAATTTTATATTCTCTCAATCTAGGATGCTTGGACTTATATATGCCCTTTACTTGGTTAATAATGAGCTCAGAAGCCCCATGTACAACTATCCTTCTAGCACCCAATTCCTTTAAAGTCTTCAAACCCTAAATCAGTGCCTCATATTTGGCCATATTATTGGTACAATCGAAAGTGAGCTTGTAAGAACATAGTTTTGTACCCACCTTAGGAGGGTTAATCCACACACCAGCTCCAACCCCTTCCCTGCTAGCAGCTCCATCAAAACTCATATTCCACATTTCATCTTCTGCGTTGTCTTGTTGGTCTATAATTTCTTATGTTCGATGCTCAGTTTTTTCTTTGACAACCATGATAATTGTTGGCTTCCCATCTTCAAAACTCAAGTTATTGTAGAAAATAGAGGAACCAACCTCGATATCAATAGAGTAAATAGGATGATTATTTGGTTGGGTTTTGCTACTCACCATGTACTTGAGAAACACTTCTCTGTACAACCTCCTTTCTTGGCCAAAAACATGTATAGTGGCATATGACATGTCCATTTGCAAAGTTCCTTTTATCTTTGCAACCCAAGATCTAGATAACAACATGCCAAATTTCAGAGGGATGTCGGCAACCACCACGTCCATGATCAGATTTTTTGATGGGATTTGAGACAATGATACGACCAAATCTTTGATCAAACCTAAGCATTTCACCTTCCTTGAGTCAAAAGAGAAAAGATCCTTATAGGGTCTTGTAATGTCTAGGCCCAACTCATCCATGACCACCTTGGGCATGAGATTATGTGATGATCCTAAATCTAACATGGAATTATGTAAAGTCATGTCATGAATTTTAAGGCTAACATAGAAAGGAGGAACATCATCAACATCGCCACTCTTTTCCACACGCGGGCCAAACAAGATGGCATGGTGATCGTCTTGTATGTTCAAGGTGTCAAGGGCTTCTTCCATCTTTAGAATTTTAATGATCTAATTTCTATATTCTACATTCTTGATCAACTCATTAAACGAAACAAAAATTTTGATTTTAGCCATTTCGCTTTCAAAATTAAAAGGAGGCGAAGATTTTTCTACCTCTTTGATGATTGTTTCCTTTCCTGCCTCAGGTGCCTTCTTTGGGGGTTCTTCCTTTGATTTTCCTTTCTCCATTACATCCCTTACTGAATCATCTTTCTTTGGTTGGCTTGAAGAAGGGGCATTTGTCTGAATTTCCCTTGTAGGATTCGCCTTTGGAATCTCTGCAGACGCCCTTTTACTTATGAGGTTATACTACTTCTGAAACTACATAATAGCATCACGGTATCCTTTCCTAAACTCTCATGTTTCTGATGACAACATATCATCATTCTCCTGCATAAACTCGTCATTCACGTCCATAAATTGATCATGCTCTCCTTTTATTAAGAAAAAATGTGTTTCTATATCGTCGCAACAATGCATCTGGTCTTGGATTATTTGATCAAAATCTTTGTTTGCATAGTTGTTTTGGAAAGGAGTTTTTATCTCCTGATCACCTTGATCTCTCTGGTCTCTTTTCCTAACCTGTGGAACTGGGGTTCTTCTAAAATTTTGATTTCCGGGCTGAAAATCAGTTTTCTCCCTGGTGGCAAGCTTGTTTTCCACGGACATCATCTCCATGAGTATTTCCATAGTCTTCATCATCAAGTCAAATTTCTCATCTGATGATTGAGACATAGAGGGTTGTGCTTCCCCTTGAACCTTCTTCACACTTCTGTAAAGATTATGTTTGATCTTCCTTGATGCCATCAAATTTACTTCTACTTCAATTGTGTCGCTCATCATATCATCTAATGTATTAGATCTTCTTTCTCTTAATATAAAGGCAAATTCACTGTCAAAAGAATCAACATATCGAAGTTGGGCAGCTCTGGGAGAAGGTTTGACTTCTGTGGGAATTGAATTATAAAATTTCATAAATCTGGTTGAGAACTCTTGCATTGTTTCATTTGGTGATCTTTTTATATTATTGTACTAAGTTAGCAACTAAAGAGGATTCTTTTTATCACCCCACCTGGCAAGAAAAAGTGTTTCAAAAGATGCAAAATTAGGGGCACTCGCTACTAGAAGAGATTTGAACCATTTTCTAACCTCCCCTAAGAGAATCTATGCAAAATATCTCATTTTTGCATCCTCATAATCTACCTCTTCTAGGTCAACGAAGTCATTAAACCAATCTAAGTGTTTTTGAGCTGAAGCATTCCCTTCAGCATCGTATAATTTAATTATCTAATTATAATTCTAAGGAAAATCATGTAATTGGGTCGGCAAGGCAAGAGGGGAGAATCTGGAGGCCATGACTCTAGGAGGAATTTGAACTATCTAGATAGTCTAAGTGGGAATTACAACAGTTTGTGGGGGGTTGGTTGATATCAAAGATTGGAACTTCTTCTCGTCGAAGATGATTTCATTCAAATAAGATTATGATCTGGACCTAAACAAAGTTTGTTTAAATAGTAAATCAAAGTCGAGGTCATCAATGCTCTTTACCCCGTCTTTAGGTAAATATAGGTTCATGTACATGTAACATATTGGGTCTGTTATCCTTTTCTTTTTTTTATGCAAAAGTTTTTCAGGGTCAAACACGGATGCTGCAGGCTCTGGATCAGGGTTTGCTCTAGTGTAAACTTTCTTAGGAGCTAGGATTTCTTATTAGAACCACTCTACGCTACTGATCTTGTTTAATGAATTCTCCAAGGTAAAATAAGTTTCAGCCAATATAGTGTCTGATTCACTGCTACCCTCAGGAATCAAATCTACAACTTCAATCGTTTTCCCAGGGGAAGTTTTCAATTCCATCCCCGACAACGACGCCAAGATGTTAGCACTTGGTAAATTGTTGGGATAAAGAGAAATGATCTACCAAGGTAACCTACAAACCAAGTTTAAGACTGGAAACTAGCCTTACCAATCGAGAGAGGGCTCTCTCTGAGACCTAGTCTCTGATAGATAATAACTTTGGATTGACAGTTAGATTTATATGCCTGAGAAAGTTTTTTTTTTGTTTTCACTGGCAAGGAAATATAGTACTTTGGGTTATGGAGTCAACACCCTGAAAACAAGAGAAGTCAATGACTGGTAAGGGAAGATTTGAGAGGATAAGGCTAAATAGGAAATGGTCTTTCAGTTCCAATATCGTTGTGTATGGTGGAGAAAAGGAGAAACATAAAGCAAATTAGAGCACCATTAAAGATGAATTCCAACTTACTTAGAAGAAAAACACAGAGTTTAAATGGTTGAGTCTAAAGCACTAGGAGATGAATTTTAAACCCCTTAAATATTTCCAATTTAAACAAATGAAACATGCATGAATTTGCCGGAAACAAGAAGTACATATGAAGATACGATCACAATACATCAAACCACCACCATTAGAATATTTTCATCAAAGCTTCAGGACCTTTGCATTATATTTCCATCGGATTCAAAAAATTACATTCAATAGTCCTCTGACTACACTCCTTTGCCAACTTGGCTTACATAAAAAAAATACAATATATAGAAAACAAACGCCCTCTTGGGTTGCTATGCCTCGAACTACTTTCCCCTCTGAACAACCTTTTCAACAGATTTTACAAAAAATAGAAACCCGATTGTGCCCAATCATAACATAACCGACACATTTATTTCAATCATGTGGTCATGAGTAAGATTCAACCATCAGGTTGTTATACCTAGGTGTTTTCTTTCAAGGGGTGCTCGAGTAATCGAGCATACCATTTAAAACTTTGTCACCTTTGTATAACAGACTCTGGTTGCTACTGCATGATCACTAGCTGTAGCATGCGTGTGGCGAGTTGGTGTAGTAGATGTCCATTTGTGGTCGCTCGTGCAGCTCCAGGTGGAAGCAACGGTTGGGGGACCATGCATCTCTTTCAAAACTAGCATGCATTTCATTTATACCTACCCTTCTCAGTAGGTAAGTTTACAACATATGCGCAGTGAATATTCACTGCGCAAGTGTTGCATCAGACTTATTGTTAATGTAAGAAAATAGGATATGCGCGGAGAAATATTCCTTGCCACGATCCACAAAGACAAAAATGGGGTTGTCTTACTCATGCTTCCGGCGTCACCTGTAACCTTAAAACTCTAAGATTTTTTCTTAAAGACCAGTTATGTTTGCTCAAACTCTTCACCTATCTCCACAAAACCACATTTCCTTTCAGTTTTGATTGAGCACTGACAAGAGCTGCACAAGCATTATCGATGGCTGGTCTGCACTCTTTTAAATGCTCTATGATTTTTTCCTCTGACACCCTTTGTTCCTCCCAAAGATGAATAATTACATCTTGTGACTCTATGAGTTGTTTTTTAAGCCAATTTACATTCCATCCTCTTGTTGTGGGTGAGGTAGGGATTAATTGACCTGCTCGACTCTGTGATAGTGGCATTTCAATGGTCCTTTCTGCTAGTTATCTTCTTAACTCTCAGTTTTCTTGATAAAGTTCGACAATAACATGTTGTGCTTGCTTCAGTTGCTTCGAAAAATCCTGAACATTTACATTTTCATCACCTGACTTCCCCTACATTTCATCAATTCCCTTGCTTGCACCTTCAAAAGGCTCTAGCTGAACAATGCGCATGGGAAATCTCTTGGAAGAAGACTTGGTGCACGATTTACTAGGAGCTTGGATCTCCTCAATTTTATTAGTCAACCTTGGCCTACCTCTCTTCCAGGATGTTGGCTGACGGGATGACGAGTCTGCTATTTCCTTTCCCTTTATTTTTCCCATAACATCTTCCTTTCTCGCCCCTGCACTATAGAGTGCTATTTACCTTGTAGATAGAGGAATGTCTCCTTTGGGCTCTCTTGGGAATTGTCCACCATATTTACCAAGCTTCGATACAAGAAGAAAGGTAGATTCAAGTTACTTTTCCCTGTGAAGAGCATCAGTAACCTGATGTGATACAAATACACCCTATTGAAACTTCACCGGTGAAATATCTTCTGATTACCTTTATAAGTTTCTCGAAAGGCTGCAGGAGGAACCAACTTGGAATTTCGGCTCCAATTTTCCAATTTAGACATTCGGGCTTGATGAAGTCCTTATAACACAAACTGTCTAAATGCATGCCTTTAAACCATTTTCTCTATGTAGAGGGATCTTTGTTGTAGCTGACAGCGTTTCCTCCATCACTCGGAAAGTGATTCTGGCAATTGTCGTGATGACCCAAGTAAAATTAAGGTCGAACTGCTCATCCAGCTTCACATTATATCGTTTGATCCTTTCGCAGAAGTGCATACATCTGGCTTGTTCAAAAGATGTACTGATTGTCATGTCTTCATTTATTAACTCCAAGTCCCGAGGCTCAGACCTCACGACCCTGCCACTTCTCACCTTCTTTCTTATGCTTTGGGACACTGCCATGATGCCATTATATATTTATCTCACGCGCTCGGTAATGAACTGTGATACCCTCTCTGCATGACAAATAAGAATGACGAACTTCATAGATACTGCAAGAAAGGCATTAACATAAATATTTGCACGACAAACAAAAATCATCCATAAAATTCCATGGCGCGACAGTAAGATGCGACGGAAAATTTCGGCGCAATGGAACAATTGGGCATGGTAACAAAGTACGATGGAAAAATTGCGGCATGGGACTGGAAATTTTGGCGCAGTAAGAAAGTTGGCACGACAAGAGGAAATTCCTAAGGAAAAAGTCTGACTGCGAGAAGAAATAATTTGTCCAAAATGCTAGCTTGCAGCAAGCCTCAAAGACTTTAAACAATGAATGAAAACAATGGAGGAGATGCAACAAAATCAAATCAACAGACTTACAATACATCCAATGGCAAACAACTTTTACATAGCGAAGGGATCCAGAGCTTGCCAAAAAAACTATGGACAACGCACATATTTTTAAATTAAAGGAGAGGCATGTAGGGCGACCAGTATTTATACTTGAATGGATAAGGAATGAAATCATAGAAGAGGATGATAAATCCATGGCGACGACAAGTTTGAAAGTAGATTGAAGATTTGCGCAACAAACTCGTGCGACAAGTACACTTTGAAGTGTGCAAAGTACAAATATTAGGAGTGTCGTGATTTTTCACCTTTCTGACTTCATGATTAGGTAACGATGTTCATCATATCTTTCAACATGACCTTTATTCCAACCACTTGACTCGATTTTTGGCACGTAAATTCCCCTTTTTTGACATGAATCGATATTTAGGGAAATAGACCTTTACAAATTGCACATGACTAATCATTACACCCTTTCCCGACTCTAAGGGCTAGACCTGCTACTTGATGATTTCGAACTAGTCTTTATTTAGTCACTGGCCTTACACACTTCGATGCACAAAGTATGACTCATCTAGGACTAACTCTAACTACAAAAATCACGGTGCTAACATGCCGAACACTGAATTCTCCTCCACCCTATGTGTCAAATGAGGATTAAATCCCATCATTGGATTAGATTGTGGATAGACCTTCCTTGTATGAGGTAGGAACCTGAGGATGGTACTAATGAGGTGGAGCCATGTGGCCCTAAACTAATGACGCCCGAAGAGCTTCGGGAGGCCATAAATTACAAATAAGAGGTTGGATTAGAGCTCGGTAACAATCATTAGAAAGCCATGGGCGAGTCGAAGAAGGAGGAAGACCTTAGAGAGATTATTCAAGATGATTAGAGTAAGCAAAATTTGATGCCCCATCCCAAGAAAGGGTACTCAGGGGTCGGGTGTGTTACATTTGGGGACCTTGTTTGCTACACTTTGACTATGCCACAACTAAGCGAGTGTAGATCCTTCTCCTTCAACACATTATCAGATGTAAGCAAACAATTTATCCACCCATCATTCTCGGGGAGTTTGGTGCTCGTCCCCTTCGACTTGAGACTGTGTTCAACTTGGTCTCATTCGTGCATCATGTTTGGAGTTTTGATAACTAAACAATGGGTTAAGAGCACTATCCATACATGGCTTACCATTCATCAGAGTCCATTGCTTTGGTTAGCCCCCAGGGTGAGCTTCTTGTCAGTTTCTTAGGGTCTTAGATTTGTTGGAGTTTTGTAATGCACATGACCCCTAAATACCCTTTCTAGGGGTGGGGCATCAAATTTTTCTTCTTCCTAACTATCTCAAATCCCAACTATGGGATCTCCATTGGATTCTGCTAGCCACAAGCTATCCAACGGTCATTGCCGCACTAAAATCTGAGTTATGGTCTACAAGTTATGGCTTCCCAAAGTACCCGGGCGTTGTTAATTGGGGTCTTCAACATTTAGCATCGAACATTCTTATATCATAATCCCCGCAGTCTCGTAAGTTCGATGATTTACATTGAACGTCCCCTCAGATTCGGTGTTCGGTCGTCAACAATCAGCAGTCTTCGTACCACATTTTTAGTATTTTGGGGATTGACTATCTTCATTGGACTTTTGAACTTCGACGATCGACAATTCTTGTTGAATATTTTTTTATCATACTATGTTCAAATCTTTCGAACCCCCAAAACTATCCACACTCCTGAATACTAGACACGCCACTAGCCATGTTGTCCAGGCGGGCACGAACCAATAACTGACATGTGACATAGGTAAAGGGGTGACATATGTCCTCCTTAAGGGGTGACATTGTCCTGTTTTAATCGACATAAGGGGTCTGTGAATCGACCAAAATTGGGTGACACATGGCACACGTAATGCGGGTCCACGTCACATTGGATGACATCATCAAGACACGTCATCTTAGACTGGTAACTACTCAGCCCTTCGATCTAATGGTCAGTAAGATTCCACTTATATCCATAGTTATATGACTCTCATTACTTTGCGGCTCCGGGCTTCAGAGCTTACCGAATCCTCTCGATGCAAATCCCCTAAAGAGCTAAGTCTCTAGATCCTCGAATCCAACACCATGCATCCTCTTCGTATCAACGACTGAGATTTATTTCAGTGTTACGACTTCGGCGATTTTCACACCTTGAAAACCCTTGGCAAAATTCCTCTAGATTATGAAGTCTCTAGACCACATAATCACTTTCCATGTACCCGTTCATCCAACAGTCCTCGTCACTTTGGCAATTCGACATTTGGGTGTTTGGTGTGTATCTCCCGTCTTTCCTTCAAGACCACACCGGATCGCTTGCCACATGTACCTAGCATCTACAACCGGGATTTACTCTGGCTTGCAGAGCTCCAAGGAAACTTGTGTTTCCCTATATCGCCAAATACCCAGACTCCTGGATAATTGTTGATATGTGGACATGTGTCCCTCCAGTTTCAATAGTCCAGATTAACTCCACGACTCTGACATTCGAGAGTTTTGGCACTAGACCATTCCTATTCTCCCGAAGTAGCGATTCGCCAAAGCACTTAACGCTTCCCCTCCTACGTCTAATCTAACAGTTGAGAGAGATTCATGTTGAATCCCCAGATCAATGGCCCTCTTCAATTCATGACTTTGGCCTTCGGTTGTTTTCGAGGATTGTGGAGTCACAAATCTTGAAGTCCTGAAGCCGAAAGAGCTAGCTCCTTTCAGACTAGCACAGGGTTCCTAGGCCCTGGTCACATGGGTCCTTTTGGGAAATCTTATGGGCTAGGCGCAAATCCTTTTATCACCAATGGGTTAAGAACTCGGGTATGAGCCCTCATTCAGATGGATGGTTAGTTTGAAGGGAAACACCCTTCTTCCACATAATTCAAACTTGACATTCCTGCTAAGGTAAACTTAAAGGGATTGGCAGGATTTAGACATTTTTATCGACCCTACCTTGACCCTCCCGCGGATTCCCATCCCATGGATCTCTAGCAGCTAATCTGAAAAAATTCAAGGATCATGAAAACATAGCAGTTTGCAGAAGTAAAAGCACCTATCTAATATCTTTTCAAAATACTGAAAGACTTAATAAAAAACATGAACATTTCATCATCACATCCAATATATTACACAAAGTATGAAACTACTTATCAGAACTAGAAAAGGTGAAGCAATTTCTAAAGGGGATGCCAGTTTCCTCCCAACCATAGGCACAGTCACTCCTAACGGATTTACCATTGGCCACCCTCGAGCTAAACCACGATGCTTTGAGAGAGATTCTTTCTCTTTTCTCCACAACAGTCTCGGATGGAGGTTACTCTCCTCCTCTCACAGGAACTTGGTATCTAGTTTTTTCTACTCCAAGCAAGGAGGTCTGTACGAGTACTTCCGTAGTCACTCGTCAGCCTCGTTTATCATCTTGTAGCCAAACCCTGTCCATGGCTTCTTTCAGCCAAAATGAGCTTATTTCTCATCCTTTTTCCTTTCCACTTCAAAGTCGAAGTATCCCCTTCTTCTAGACTTCTCGGGAGAGTGTTTTCTCTATCCTGTTATCTGGAAAATCTATCTTTGTCCTTGAATTACCTCATTTCTTCCCTTGTTCAACAATGTTACGTGGGTCCAAATCCCCATTCATGGTCAATATTTGAAGCCTTACAGATGGGTACCCTGCCCCATCTCCTCATTAACTCTTGAGGATGGCCTTCCAACTACCAGCCTGACTGGTAATTCATTTATGGGTCAGAGGACTGTTGAGAAATTACACCCAGTAGGTACTGGTCTGGTGATCTCAACCATTCTTGGTTTCCCCTCACCATCTCTTTCATAGAATCCATGGTCTATCTTGGCAAACTTCCCCCCCTTTCAACAGTTGTGCAACACATATCAAATTTCTATTCATAACAGAAAATTCATACACTGACCCTTTTATACAAAGGTTCATCAAATCAAACATTCACACATATTTAGTTCGCCATAGTCTCTTGACCAGTTATATTTATATTTAAAAACTGGGGGAAAAAAGGGTGTTATAATCCCCTCCCCTTTAAAGGAACATCGTCCTCGATGTTCTATCTGTCGATTTTCTTTGTATGTACATAAGTAAACAAAAATGGATATGCATGTCTCATGGCAATCTCCATTTCCCATGTAGCCTCATCTGGGCCAAAGTGTTTATGGTTCTGTTCTTGAGTGGGGTTTCCTTATTTTCTATTATGCATTGAGTTTCTGGAAGGAATTCTCCCTCGGGTTCCATCTGAATCACAAAACAATCAATAATATGATTAAGATCGTCTACATACTTCTTTAATAAAGAAACATGGAAAACATTATGTGCTTTCACTGTGGGAGGGAGTGCTAGCTGATAGGATACTAGTCCCACTCTATCCAAAACTTCAAAGGGTCCACAATACTGAGGTGCCAGCTTGGCACAACCTCCCATCCTCACAGAGATTTTCCTAGGTCTAACTCGGAGATACACATGATCTCTGATTTGAACTCTCTAGGAGTCATTTTCATGTCTGCATAGCTCTTTTGTCTATCCCGGGCTATCTTCATATTTTGACTGATCTGAATTACTTGTTGTTCCATTTCCTTTAGCATATCTGGCCTAATTGTAACTCTGTCTACCGGGTTGGTCCAGTTGATTGGAAAATTTCATTGTCTTCCATAGACGACTTCAAAAGGGCTCATTTTTAATGACTCTTGATAGCCATTCTTGTAAGAAAATTTTACCAGTGGTAGGTAGTCCTCCCATTTCTTGGGTTCATGCATTACATGCATCCTTAACATGTCTTCTAATACTTGGTTTACCCTCTCTATATGCCCATCAGTTTGAGGGTTATAGGATGTACTAAAGAGTAATTTTGTTTTAAAACCAACAAACAAAGATTTCCAAAAGTTTGAAGTAAACTTCGTATCTCTGTCAGATATAATATCCTTAGGCATGCCATGCAGTATGAATATCTCTTTCATGAAGATGTTGGCAATATCTATTGCCTTGCAAGTTGACTTGACATGTATGAAGTGAGAAACTTGGCTTAGTTTTTCCACAACTACCATGATGGCATCATTCTGTTTGGTTGATCTTGGTAATCCCGTGATGAAATCCATGGAGATGGTTTCCCATTTCCATTCGGGAATTGGTAGGGGCTACAAAAACCCTGCTGGGTGTTGGTTCTCTTCCTTGACTTGCTGACACTATAGACACTTATATAAGTAATCATCTATGTCCTTTTTCAGTTCGGGCCAATAGAATAGTTTCCTAATGGATCTGATCATTTTCTGATAACCAGGATGACCAATATATGGTCTTTTGTGTAGTTCATCCATTATGAACCTCTTCAAGTCGTCATAACTTGGGATATATAATCTTCCCTTGTAAGTCAACATGTCATCATTATGCATCTGATAACCTTCATACTTCAACCCTATGGGCTCTTCCTTTAGGTATGATGTCACGGTCTTGAAAAATGCATATGTTTCTTGTGCAGTTTTGATCCTCTCTTTAATGTCTGATTCATTAGCTCTTACAACTTCCAAGTGAACTATTTTGTACTTCTACCAAGGGCATCAACCACCATGTTCTCAGCCTTCCCTTTGATATGTTTGATTTCAAAATCAAAATCACTGAGGAGAGCCACCCACCTAGCTTGTCTCACATTGATTTTTTATCGTTCAAACAAATACCTCAACCCACTATGGTATGTCATAAGTACAAATATTCTACCTAAGAGGTAATGCCTTCACATTTTTAAAGAATGCACTATGGAAACCAATTCCATGTCGTGGTTCTATAATTGACTTCATGCTCATACAATTTCCTGGACTCGTAGAAAATCACATGTCCTTCTTGCATAAGGACTCTTTCGAACCCTTCCTTGCAGGCATATGTACACACAAGGAAGTATTTGTTTTGATTTGCAATCTTCAACACATGCACATTGGTTAGAAGGTATTTCAGCTAGTCTTCAAATCTTTCTTCACATTCTGATGTCCAAATGAATTTAACCCCCTTTTTCTGAAGGGAGGTGATTGGGAAACCAATCTTGGAGAATCCTCTTATGAATCTCCTATAGTATCCTGCTAGGCCCATAAAGGATATGATATTAGATACATCCTATGGAGTAGGCCAATCCATGATGGCTTTAATCTTATCAGGATCAACTACCACTCTTTTTAGAAATAACATGGCCTAAGTAATGGACTTGTTTCTAGAAAAATTCACACTTACTAAGCTTAGCATAGCGTTGATGTTCTCTTAGTACTTGGAGTACTAACTTGAGATGTTCTTCATGTTCTTACCTATTCTTGGAATATATTATAATATAATCAATGAAAACCAACAAAAATCTATACAAGAGATTTTTTAATATGTTAATCATTAAGCACATAAAAGTGGTTGGTGCATTGGTAAGCCCAATGGTACCACCACAAATTCATAGTGGACATATCTTGTCCTAAAGGTTGTCTTGTGGATGACTTCATATTTAATTCGGACCTGATGGTATCCAGACCTCAAGTCAATCTTGGAGAATATGGTAGCACCCCTTAATTGGTCAAACAAGTCAATGATTCTTGGCAAGGGATACTTATTCTTGATGGTCATCTTATTGAGTTGTCTACAATCTATGCATAATCTGAGTGTGCCATCTTTATTTTTCATAAACAAGGTTGGTGCTCCACATGGGGACAAACTAGGTCGAATGTAGCCTTTGTCCCACATCTCCTTCAACTGTAATTTGAGCTCAACTAGCTCTGGTGTACTCATTCTATAGGGTGTTCTAGACATTGGCACTGCTCTTGGTACAAGTTCTATTGAAAAATCAATATCCCTTCTTGGAGTTAGACATGACACCTCTTCTGGGAATACATCTTTATATTCTCTCAATATGGGATGGTCCTCTAGGATGGGTTTGTCATTCTCAATAGAGTTTAATACTTGTATTGCATACAAGGGACATCCCTTTCTGCAATACTTCTTCACTTGGAGGGTTGATATTTGTCTCACTGAGACAGGCTTTTGAATCCCTTGTAGGGTTACCCTTCTTCCTTCTTCATTTTCACACTCCAAGGTTTTACTATAACAGTCCAACTTGCTTTTGTGGGAAGCCAATCAATCCATGCCAATCAGCAGGTCATACGATCCTAGAGGAAGTATGTTTAGGTTTTCTTGGGTGGGAAACCCACTCATGACAAATTGGCATGCTAGTATGGCCTCTGTTACTTTTCTTTTGGTTCTAGTGGCTAGTTGTACCAACCATGATTTAACATGTTTAACTTGTTGCAATTTATATTTCTCAATAGTTTGAGGGGAAACATAACTCAAATTAGAACCAAGGTCAATTAAAATGGAAACATGATGGTTGACAATCGTACCTTCCATCTCCACCATTGAAATTTGGTGGCCAACTTGTCTGTTATCCAAGGGTGCATAAATTTGTGGCAGCCTCCTAGCCACATCATTGACTGTGGTAGCCTCTTGGATGTTGTAGACCCTCCCATTGTTCTATTTCCTATGCGGACAGTCACTTAGTAGATGTTCCTCTCCACAACCCCAACATTTCAAGGGTTCTCTCTTTGTGTTATCAATCCTACGTAGAGCTGCTTTGAATGGTTTATTTCCACTCTCAGATGGAAAAATTTATGATACACACTTCTGGAAAGAAGGCTCATCCCAAAGCTCTTAATAGGGTTCTTAAACCTCGAGGGTTTAAACCCCTTCTTCTTGAATCTTGATTTTTTTTTCTTCTTCTAGTCTTCATGGGGTTCTGTCTTACTCTTGAATTGCTCATAACAATACCTTGCTTTTCGAATAGTATCTTCTAAGGTCTTTGGCTCATCAAACTCAATTCTGTCCTGGTAGGACTGAGGTAATCCACTAATAAATTGTTGCATCTTTACCTTTTCATCCTTTATGTAGGGAACATACCTCATTAGTTCGAGAAATTTGTTGATATACTCATCTATGATGAGTTGTCCCAACTTGAGTTCATAGAATTCCTTGGTCTTTCCATCAAAGTACTTTTCTAACAGGTACTTATTCTTGAAGTATTTCTCAAATTGTTTCCATGACAAATCCTTCTCATGGACTCCTTTCACATTCCTAAGGTCCTCCCACCAGATGGAAGCCTTCCCATTCAGGTTGGAAATGGTTATCTGAGCCTTCAGTTTTCAGAGTATTCATGGACTCTGAAGTACTTTTTCAAGCTAAGTAGCCAAACTTATGCTTTCTTGAATTCCTCAAGATCACGACTCTTGGAATGTTTCCTCTTCTTTCCTCTTGTATGAGAATGGGAAATGGTTTTTCCACTAGAAGATTCCTTGGATTTGTTAGTGTCCTCACCATAGGAATCTTCCATTGAATGTCTCTTGGCTCCATGTTGGGCCTTCTTTGAGGTGCTCCTCCTGATGTGGTCACTTTCATGACCATGCTTCTATATCTCAGGTGGACTTAGAGTTTTCTTAGTATGATGCATGTCCACATGACTAGCAGCTTGACCATGTTGTAGTTTCCTTTGTATATTTGATAGAATTTGTAGTAGGACTACATTAATTTTAGTCTACTTTTCCTGCTCCTTGACCAACCTTTCATTGCCATCCTTATAACTCTATAATTCTTCCATGTCGTTTCTTACAATTTCATTGTCAGCCTCTCTATTGTGGGAGCTCTCTCCAAACTCCTTATGTGTCACGATCCTTTACGTTGTAGTTCTCCTATTTTTCATTGACTTCTTGAGTATTGATAAAACATTTTATGTTCGTTACTAATCTACCAATTCATGAACAACACATATTATTGCAAGGTGAATTCAGTTCTTTATTTGGAAACATTAGCAACCTACAATGCAAACTTCCAAAACATTTATCAACAATAGAAGGTGTCGTCCCTCTCTTCAGTAGAGGTTCATACATGTTTCTTATAGAAGGGGGGTAAGGTAGGGTGTTACCACATAATTTCTTTAATAATTTTTTTATGTGACTCATGCATGAGCCCAAGCAGGCCAAGTGATGTTGCCATGCTATGATACCAATTTGTAATGCACTTGACCCCTAAATACCCTTTCTAGGGATGTGGCATCAAAATTTTGTTCTTATAAACTATCTCAAATCCTAACTCTGGAATCTCAATTGGATTCTTCTCACCATGAGTAATCCAACAGTCGTTGTCGCACTAAAATCCGAGCTCTACTCTACAAGTTATGGCTTCTCGAAGTACCTGGGCGTTGTTAATTGGGGTCTTTGGCATTCGACGTCGAGCATTTCTATATCCTAATCCTTGAAGTCCCATAATCTCGCCACGTTCCCTTAGCCCTTCGACGTTCAACATTCGGCTATTTATGTTGAGCGTCCCCTCTTCGATGTTCGACCATTGACAATCGACGGTCTTCGTACCATGTTTTCGACGTTTCGACGATTGACTATCGTCATTGGAATTTCGACCTTCGACTACCGATGATTCTCATTGAATATTCCTTTATCATACTACGTTTGAATTTTTCGAACCCATAAAACTATCCAGACTCCCAGAGTTCCAAACATGTCACCAACCAGGTTGGCCAAGCGGGCACGAACCAACAATTGACATGTGACAAGGGTCAAGGGGCAACACGTGTCCTCCTTAGGGGGTGACACATGTCCTCCTTAGGGAGTGACACATGTCCTCCTTAGGGGGTGACATGTTTCCTTCTTTAATCAACATAAGGGGTCTGTGAATTGACCAAAACTGGGTGACACGTGGCATGTGTAATGCGGGTCCGTGTCACATTGGATTATGTCATCAAGCCACATCATCTTAGACTGGTAACTGATCATCCCTTCGATCTAAGAATCATTAAGATTACACATATATCTATAGATCTATGTCTCTCGTTAATTCGTGGCTACGTGCTTCTGAGCTTACCGAATCCTCTTAACGCAAATCCTCCAAAGAGCTAAGTCTTTAGAATCTTAGATCTGGCGTGATGCGTCCTCTTCCTATCAACAACCGAGATTTATTTCAACGTTCACGACTTCGACGATTTTCACACCTTGAAAAAACTTGGCCAAATTCCTTCGAATTACGAAGTCTCCGGACCACGGGATCACTTGCCACATACCAGTTCATCCAACAGTCCTCGTCACTTCGACGGTTCGATATTCGGAAGTTTGTCATGTATCTCTTGGATTTCCTTTTGGATCACGTCGGATTGCTTGCAAGTGTACCTAACATCTACGACCAGGATTTACTTCAGCTTGCAGAGCTCCGAGGAAACTTGAGCGTCCCTATATCAACGACAACCCGAATTCCCGGATAACCATTGATCTATGGACATGTGTCCCTCCAGTTTCAATGGTCCAGATTAACTCTGCAACTCTACATTTAGGAGTTTCAGCACTAGACCATTCCTATTCTCCCAAACTAGCGCTTTGCCAAAGCGCTTAAAGCTTCCCCTCCTACGTCTGGTCCAACGGCTCAGAGAGATTCATGTTGAATCCCCATATCGACGACCCACATCAATTCACGACTTTGACCTTTGGTTGTTTTCAAGGATTGTGGATTCACAAATCCTAAAGTCCCGAAGCCGGAAGAGATAGCTCCTTTTGGACTAGCGCAGGGTTCCTAGGCCCTGCTCATATGGGTCCTTTTGTGAAATATTATGGGCTAGGCACAAATCCTTTTGTCGCTAATGAGTTAAGAACATGTGCATGAGCCCTCGGTCATATGCATGGTTAGTCTGAAGGGAAACTCCCTTCTCCCATAGGATTTGAACTTGACATTCGCGCTAAGGTAAACTTCAAGGGATTGGAAAGACTTAGACATTTCAGTCGATCCTACCACGACCCTCCTGCAGATTCCCATCCCATGACTCTCTAGCAGCTAATCTGATAAAATTCAAGGATCGTGAAAAAATAACAGTTTGAAGAAGTAAAAGCGCCTATCTAATATATTTTCAAAATACTGAAAGACTTAATCACAAACAAATACATTTCATCATCACATCCAATATATTACATAGAGTATGAAAATACTTATTAGAACTAGAAAACGTGAAGCAATTGCTAAAGGGGGTGCATGTTTCCTCCCAACCATAGGCGCAGTCACTACTGACGGATTTACCACTCGCTACCCTCGAGGTAGATCATGATGCTTTGACAAAGACTCTTTCTCTTTGCTCCACAACAATCCGAGACAGAGGTTACTCTCCTCCTCCCACAAGAACTTGGTATCCGATTTTCTCTACTCCAAGCAAGGAGGTCTGCATGAGTACTTCCTCAATCATTTGTCAGCCTCATTTACCAACTTGTAGCCAAACCCTGTCCATGGATTCTTTCAACCAAAAAGAGCTTACTGCTCAATATTTTTCCTTTCCACTTCAGAGTCAAAGTATCCCCTTCTTCTCTTCTCGGGAGAGTGTTTTCTCTATTCCTGTTAAGCCCTAATATTGGCTCATTACCCCTTAATTGGGGCATATTATATTAGTAATGTTATTTTATTTATGTCGACTTTAGGACATTAGTTGTAATTATACCTCCTAGTCTCCTATATATACCAAGGAGACATTTTCATTT